>JAJIYU010000279.1:0-61545 GCA_030144865.1 Tinospora cordifolia
TATTAAATTCTTAATTTTAAGTTATGTGCAGTTAAATACGATCAAGGCATGAAATGACTGAAATAGAAAGTCAAGTGTGCGTCGCTTGTAATGTAACACCGGCCCGGCCCGCCGTTTGGTTTAGTCCACTATCAAGAAAAATGGTGGATGCGTCCAATGCTTAAAGATACGGGGGTTGGGGTGTTACAATGGGGGCGCTAAAGTTTTTCCCGCTTGATTAGCATTCAGCCTCTCCTTCTCTTGTGAACTTGAGAGCTCATTACCTTGAACAGTTGGTGACTTGGAGATGTTCTCCTCATGGGCATCTACTTCTTTACCCTCACTAGATGATTTAGCTGAATAATGAGGGCTTGCTACTTCTTTCCCACTTCTAGTAGTTACCGCCTTGCAGCTTTCTTTAGGATTGATCTGAGTGTCACTTGGAAAAGAATTTCTTTGCTGATTGGACACTATTTGGGCTAGTTGTCCAACTTGAGTTTCCAAACTCTTTACTGTGGCATTCATATTTCCCATTTGTATTTCCATGCCTGAAACTCTATTATCATTCTTATCCACTCTTCCTGTCAACTCCTTGAAAAACTTTGACTGCATGTTAATCATTTCATCAAGTTTGTCCTATAAGAAGGGTTTTTTGTCTTGCAAAGGTTGTTGTGGCACAAACCCAAGTGGTACTTGAGCATTCCTGTTATTTGCATATGAGAAATTCTCATGGTTTCGCACTCCAGGATGATAGTATTTTGGAACATTGTACCTTCCAGCTTGTCCTTGGTAACCAGTGAACCTATTCATGGCATGCATCTATTCAATGGAAGCTTCTCCAGAATCTGCAATGGACTGCACTTGCTGAATATGTTGATTCTGAAACTGTCCACCACTGCTTTTTTCTTCCACCAAATTTAATCTGTGAGTCATTGCTGCAATTTGAGCATGCAATGCATTGATGTCATCCACTTCATGAATACCAACTCTTTTGGTAGTCCCTCTTTCATTGCCGTGACCATAAGCATTTGCAGCCATGTCTTCAATCAATTGAGTGGCATCCGTAGTTGACTTCCCTATTAAGGAGCCTCCCACTGCAGATTCTACTAAGGCCCTCGTTGGTGGGGTAAGTCCACTTTAAAACATCTGAATTTGGAGCCAAGGGAGGTATCCATGTTGCGGACATCGCCTCAATAAATCTTTAAATCTCTCCCACGCTTTATACAATGATTCAAATTCTGACTGCTTGAATGCACTGATTTCACCCCGCAATTGATGTACTTTTGCAGGTGTGAAATACTTTTGCAAAAATTTCTGGCCCATTTCTTCCCAAGTAGTGATACTACCCGGGAACAATGTTTGCAACCAACTTCGAGCTTTGTCCCTTAATGAAAAAGGGAACAACCTCAATCTCAGCTGATCTTCTGTTACCCCATGGATCTTTACAGTGTCGCATATCTCCATGAATGAATTGAGGTGAACCATAGGATCTTCAAGAGCTGACCCTCCAAACTGTTGCTGCTGCACCATTATGATTAAAGATGGTTTCAACTCAAAAGTATTTGCATTAATAGGAGTCCTTGCTATGCCTAAGTAATTATTGTTCAACACTGGTTTGAAGAAATCTCTCAATGGAGCCTCACGATGTTGTTCATCTCTGTTAATTCCCACACCGGAACATCCACTGTCAGCCATTGTTGTCGTTCGCCTTTGAGCTTCCGATCGAATCTGATTAATGGTTTTCGATAAATCTGGATCGTAAGGATCAGACGAACGTTTACTCATGCAAACTTGAAACCCAAACACACAAAAAGATCAAGTGTATTCAATACACTCTTTTTAAAAAAAAAATCAATTAAAAAGCAATAAAATGAAATATTGTCTTGACTAAGACCAAACCAATTTCAACTGGTTTTAACAACACAAAACACCGTATTTTTCCCCGGCAACGGCGCCAAAAACTTGTTAGCAATCCCGCAAGTGTACGAGATCGCAATAGTAATACCGGTGAGACCGGGTCCTCAGGGAAAAAGTACTTGTTAGTGTAAATTAAATCTCAATCTAACGTTGGTTTCGATTTTGTCAAGATATCCAAAGTATCTTAATAAGCAATAGTAAAAACAGAATGTTAATTTTTTCAAAAGCAATTAAACTGAAAGTAAATTGATTAGGTAACAATATGTAAAAAGGCTGTTTGGGATAATAAACACCATAGCATGCTCTGTAATTTTATTTGAAATTATGATGTACTAACACTATGATTATCGCACTTGTAATTGAGACCCTATCCCTAGGTGTTCCAATTTTCACTAAAGGTGTTTCTCAATACCCTCTTCCGAGGTGTTCGATCAACAACCCTGTGGATTCAAATAATAATTCCTGTGCTATCTCCCTTAGATCCAGTCACAATCTTCCGATCAATGACTCGATCTAATTCTTTACTGTTATAACTTCTCACCGAACCTCTCTCCCGAGTTAATTCAGTTGTCTTGGATTCTCTACGCTCATGGCCAGTAAACATAAAGCTTTAAGCATAAACAAATAAAGACTAGTGCAAATAAATCAATTAAACTGATAAAATCACTGTGCATACATTGGAGTTTATATCCCAAACAGTAAAACTAAACTAGCTAGACATGGAGAAGAATAAAATCAGATAAAGAAAATAATAGAAATCTTTCATACTCTAATTGTAATTGAAACTCTTCTAAATCCTTCACAAAAACCCTATTTCTCCAGCCTCCTTCGTTTCTTTCCCAATTAGGTATATTCCTCTGATAATCACCCTTTTTTCCTTTTATATCTGCACTTAATTAACACTAAAAATCACGATATTCTCGCAACTTAAGTGAGGGATCGCGGTCATTGCTTCTGTGCAAAAACCCAGAAAATCTTCTCAATCTGTTGACCGTGGTCTGCCTGTTTCTGTGCAAATCATGTTCTGGTGACCGTGGTCACCAGATTATGGACCGCGGTCACCAGTGCAATATGTACTGATCTGGTTCGTCTTTCGTTACTGCGGTCTTCAGTTGATGGACCGCGGTCTACTGGTATTCTTCTTATGATTTCCTTTCTGATTTGCCTTCTTCTGCACGCTTTTCCTTTGTGTTTCAATCTGTGCCCTACAATACACTAAATTTCTTTCCCAGACATCATTTTCTCATAAAAGAATATCAAACTCAGAAAAACAAGGTTTAAAAGCTATTAAACAATGCAAATTCCTAACTACATGCAACTATTGCTAATTATGCAAATTTTACTTCCATTCTCCTTTATTTCCTCTAAAATGCAATATTTTGCCTATACTAATGATAGTTTGTTATGCAACTAACAATGCTTCTTGGAAATGCACCAATGACCGGCCTGTTGGTTTGGCCAAGAGCTCTTTTACTACTACAACCAAGGTATAACTTTATCTCATTTTTGTTAATCTTTTACCCTCTTTAGCAATTAATTGGGTGCCACTGAAAAGTATTGTGCTTGTTTATTGCATCATGAAAGGCCTATCTATTAATATCGACACTGTTATTTCTAATTCAATCCGGACGACCATTGATAAGACCAATGCCAGTCTACCACACCCTACCCTCCTCACTGAGTTATGTAGGAGGGCTGGTGTTACCTGGCCAAAGAATAAACCTATTTTGAAAATGAAAGATCACATATCTATGAAGATGCTCACTATTATTCCCGTGAAGAAGAGGAGGACCACAGAGACACCTTCAACTTCTGCTCCACTTCAGTCAGCTGCCACCCCTACCCTTGCTTCCTCCTTGGTAGATGTTCATGCTACTCTCCATCAGTTAGCTAACCTTTTACCACCTCTTGTATATCACTCACTTAGAGCTTCTACAAATGGCACCTCTTCAACATTGCCTAGCTCCCTATATTAGATAGTAGTTGCTGCGATACTCCACCACCCCCTACTATTGATGATTATGATGATGATGAGGATGGAAACAAGGCTATAGCTGGCGGTGTTGACGACAATAATTTCATCACTAATACTGAGCTCTTTGTATAGGAAGCCTCATACTTATATTTTACTTTTGTTTTGGGGGATGTATATTTTTGTCATGCTACTAAACTTTCAACTTTTGCACCAGCTACTTACTTTTGTTGATCTCACTTAACTCTTCAACTAGCATGCCTTATTGTGCACTTATTACTAACTTTACTTGCCACTTTTTGGTTCTATGCATGTGACTAAGAGCAACTATATTTAAGAAGCATGTGTGTCAATGTGTCATCTCCTTGTATGCGTGCATCATAGTAAAGTGTGCTCTTGAAGACAAGGCACAGTTAAGTTTGGGGGTGCGCATTGAAGAAAAATCTTCTTTAATTTCAAGTTTTATTCCTTTTATTTACATATTATGTGCTCTATTATTTCTAAACTGCATAGTTATAGGCATATCACATAGTATTATTGAAATTTTGTCATATAGATAGCATTATCATTTCACTAAGTGACCTATGAGATTGAAAATTCATCTAGTATGATGAGACAAAAAACTAGGGTAATTTCAAACAGTCTATGTGTTTGGTTCATCCAAAATTTGACATTGACAGAACTCTGTAGTTTTAGGTAAATTGAGAATCTAAAAACTGAGGAAAGTGGAATACAAACCAAAACACAAGTAGAGAGAATTTTTCACAGACTCTTGAAATAATCAAATTTATTTTGAATACTACTTAGGAATGACATTGGGAGGAAAATGATGTAGATCATTATTGTTGGAGTTCTAACCTAATGGCTGGTCCTAGCATTTAAAGTCCTTTGTAGCCAATTTTGAGTCTTGAAGCCTATTTTCTTGTGATGAACCTAAACAATATATATAAACACTCTATCATATTGTGCATATCTTGAACCTATTTGTGTGCACTTATTGGTTATAATAATGATTATTCTGACGATGTGAAAGAAGGAGGGGATGATGACATTGCAATACATATCTTTGCAGTTTTGTTCAAATTATTATTTTAAAAACAAAAAAAAAAAGAATTTATACATGTAGTAGTTTAGTATTATCAATGAAAGTTGAGCTTCCTACTTCTACATGGGTGTATATATATGGGTTCCAATTGAAGTGCATGTGATTACATAAGTTTGGGGGGGGGGGGGGCTGGGAAAATGAGGGGGAACGTATGAATAAAGACAAACAAAGGAGCATATAGAAAGGATCGCATGATAATGAGAAAATGAAACAAAGCATGTTGTTATTATTGCTATGAGTGTGCATTTGAGTCAAAATAAAAATGTCGAAACCCTTCCTTAGGGTGAAGGGCGAACTTACTGGCACAATGCCCTGACAAACCTACTCGTATTTCGAGCTTGCCAAAATACTATTAAACCTCGTTCACACCCTATACGCAACATCATTAGAGTAATCACAAGATGCCAAAGTAACTAAACAAATAATTGCAATAGAAATTTAAGTCAAACAAAAGTTAATTATATACAATCCCCTAAATGCAGCAATAGCGAAAGTATCTAAGTCGAAATATTTATAGCAGTTTCCTTATCCCCTATACATCATACTAACTCTGAGTAGAGAACCTACCAAAATAACTAGAGAACGTCGCTCTATACTATAACTACCTTTTTCCCTTTGTCTGTGGTAGAAGAATCTAAAATATTAGAGTAGTGAGCCAATTTGTCCACAGGAGCTCATTGAGTAATGTAGTCTAACCTATAACTTAAAACATGAATTCCATAAAACAATGTTATATATGCATGAACAAATAATATTATGCAAGTAAATGCAACAGTTAATAAATTTTCAATCTACAATGCAATTGTGCACCTTCCATTTTGAAAACGGTTTTAATGATGAAAACACATGCTAAGGCTCTCAATAGTCTCCAAGGCAGTAATAAATCCACTCGAGCGAACTTATTAGACAAGTAGGCGTATTCTCATACAACATCATAAGGATTTGCCAGCACATACCTCATTTATGGTTGCCTCGGATCCTCAGTAAGTGGGCCAATTGAGAACCTGCACAGAAAGTACCTCTAGGTACAACGACATCTGGTTCTCGAAGCTTAACCACATCCAATACCCTGACCCATACCATCGGACCTCGGGATTCATTGCACATTTTTTCATTTAAAAACTCATTTAAAGATTGTAAATGCATTGCAATGTATAATAATATTTTATTTATGACCAGAAACAAGTTTAAGTGATAATTACAAAACACTACTCATAAAGATGTTTAGCTCCTGGTGCTCCTCTCGTGACTGGTCACGTCTTACTAATGTTTGATCCTTTGTAATCAACTTGGTTTCTTAATATCTACTTGAAACTTAGTTCAAATCTAACTTTATAATCTTTGGTCAATCAAAGGATTGACATGGTCAATTGTAGTCCATTTATAGATTTGGTCAATTTTAGTTAATACAGTCAACTCTAATCAAGCCTAAGACCCACTGACCTGTATGATTGACAAGGTAAATGTGGTCAACAAGGTAAATTGGTGTCATTAAGCCATTAATATTGACCCAAAATATCCAAAAAATTAAAAAAAACTTATACCGTTGACATGTGTCCCATTTTTAGTATATAATATAACCAACTTTTTCATCAATTTAGCGGGTTTCATATAATAAATAGGAAATTTTTAATTATTTCCTATGTTATACATTTTTTCTAATAAGTATTTTATAATGTTATACAACATTATATAATATTTCATATTATTTAACATTATATTATCTTATATACATTTTTTATTTTTTATTTATCAATCCTCAAATTGCATAAATGCAAATTTAATATACAGTTGACTTCCAAAAACCCTAATTTTTAGTGTCATTGAATCTAGAAATTCATTCTTAACATTCAGTACTCATAAATTAAAACTTCAGTGTCAATATGCATATCCCCCATGTGTCGGCTACCAATTACCATATAAATTTTTAGGGTCTATATGCTTATAAATAAACTATATATTTATGTTTTACTCATTGATCTAAATATAATGATATATATATATATATATATTGTGTACTTTTACTCCTAATGAAACTAACCCTAATTTTTAGTCACACAATAGACTAACATTTCTGTAGAAAACTATACTAGAAAAATTGTAATTTATAACTTTCGTAACAATTTTGAATTAAAAAGAGATAAAAATATTTTACCCAAGAAGACAAATCTTCGAGAAAATGATAGTTTTTTCTTCCTTCTTTTTTTCTTTTTCTTCCTCGTTTTCTCCTTTTCCTTTCTCTTTTGTTTTCTTTTCTCTCCCCCCTTTTCGGTTGGCTTTCTTCTTTTGGATTTTCTTTTCTTTCATTTTTCCTTTTCGGATTAGCAATGGAGAGAAGGAATGAGAGGAATGAGATGAGGAGCATTATATATAGCCAATTAAGATGTGGGTCTGCCCCTCATTAATGCTTAAGATAATCACTTGGTCACACTTATCCTCCACTTCAAACCATATAAAGGGGTGCAGCATGACATATCATGTCTTTACATGCGAAGTTGGGTTCTTAAGTTAAAAACAAATCAAAATCTTCACACACACTCATATCTACACCCAAAAGAGGATTAGAATATAAAGAATTTGGATTAGGATGGAACTCTATATGAGATTACAACAAAAGAGTCATAAGTACACTCAAATCCTCTCTAATGCTTATCAAAATAATCCTAATCCTACATATCTCCAAACTAGCTCCTCCCACCCTCTCTTTTATTCAAAAATGATTTTCCTTTCTCTCCTTCTTTCCCCAAGTCTTTCCACGGTTAACATAAGAAGAAGCATCGCCAAAGTTTTAGATTTTGTGCCATCACTCACATTCTAGCCATTCTATAAGATCCAAATTCCATATTGTTAATCTTTATTCTTTCATTCTTTACCCCATCTTTTTGAGAATTAAATTCTTATTAACAATCCCTGAGACTCTTGTTCATTCCCACCATTAAAACAAATCCTTAAGCCATCTTGAAAGGATCCAAGAAGCCTCATGCAAAACATAATTCATCAACAAGATGCTCTGAGCAAGTTGTTGAGGTATAATGTTTCTGTCCTATTGTAATGCCTCACTCTCTCATTCTTTGACATTAAATTTAAGGTATAGGGATGTTAAAAGGATGGGAAAACAAGGGATGGAAAAATGTACACGAATGTTTATTTTTGTTATGGTCATCGTAATACTCTTTTCACTACCACGATCTTGTAACTTTCTTCTTTGCTTTCTTTTAATTTCGTTCTGGTTGCCATGGGAATGTATTTCACTATCGCGATACGACATCTCTTTCCTTTTCGTTTCTTATTTGTTTGTTTTGGTTATTACGATACTCTTTTCTTGTACCACAACACACAAAAGCAAATCTATGCTTAACTCTTCTAAGATGCTATCCATTGTACACTGTGTAATATATCAAGTAGAGAGTCATTAATTTATAGTTTAAAACATTGAAGAATACTTCAATTTCCAAAAATAATGATTTCAATCTTTAAAGGTTAAGAATGTAAGATGGGTAGAACAACAATACAAGAACTTAACAGAACTAACGAACAAGGTGGAGATAACTACCCTGCCCTTTATTATTATTTGAGTTTAAAAATATAGAATGTGGTTTTTTATTATTTGATTAAATACTTAGGAGCATTGTAATACCCCGAGAAATTGTAAGAAATTTGATAAATAAAATTAAATAAAATAAATTGATAAAAAAATCGATCCTTAAGAATTTCAAGGAAATTTTGGTGCACATTATATATATTTCAACTTAAAAAAGGGTAACACATGTCGTGTTACCATAGTAACGTGGTGATTTGCGCAAATAAATAAAAAAAAAACAAAAACACCATGTGTGCATCAAAATTTCAAAAAGAAAAACGAAATTGTGTGAAAAAACTTGCTAAAACACATTAAAAAGCCCCCAAAACTCTAAATTTAACACTTACTAATTCTTGTGCGAAAAGTAAGAAAATTAGCAAGTTTTCTACATTGGGAACACCCTAAACTTGTCAAGTCCTACCTATAATAACTCTATATAAACTCTGTTTGGGCTCTTGACAAGTTCTCATTTTGCTCTCTTTGCCTCCCTCTTGGCATCTTTTCTTTCTTTTCTAAAAATAATTAGAGTAGTAGGAAGGTGGAGTAATGAAGTTCTGCACGAATTATGTGCTAAAAGTTGAAGGTTCAATAGAGGAGCTCAGATCAAAGGGATTAAGTAATTGAGGTGGATATGATTTATGGTTTTAATTTATTATTTTTAATACGGCTTGCATGTGTGTTCTGTTTTGAATATCTATGATCTATCATTATACATGTCATGTAAAATATGCATGCTTATGTAACACCCCGAGCCCCACTGTGACGATATTGTCCCCCGTTAGACACACCTGGCGTGGGGGTTTTGTTCCTAGCATGTGAGCCCAGCTCACACCCAAAAGGCATCGTCATAAGGTCGTTACCCGGGCGCACTTTATGAATCAGGCATCTCCCTGAGGTCCAGCTGATATGGGATTATTCATCCACTCCCCCTTGGAGGCCATCTCATCCTCGGGATGCACACCCGTCACACTCAGGGTTGGCTCTGATACTATTTTGTAACACACTAGGTCCCACTACGTAATGATATTGTCCCCACTTAGCCATAGACACACTGTGGGGGTTTTATTCCTAGAGAAACTCAAACTCGAGCCACCCCCAAAAGGCCTCGGCACTAGTGAACACCCGCGTATGGACTCATTGTCCAGTCTCAACTCTAAGGTCCAGCAGATGTGGGATTATTACAATTGATGTCCAAGAAATAAGAAAATGGAAAAGTATTCCTTGTTTGTTTGTGTGATAAGCAAGCAAGGAAACCAAAAAAGAAAGTTGCCATGAGCACATAGGGGACGTCCCATTTGAATTAGAATATGATTTAAACTTCTCTTGTGTTCACACATAGTTAGGAAACAAGATTGTACTCATATTTTTTTAATTAGATAGTCATAGTGGTCCCACTTGCCAACCATGAGCACACTTGCCCTCTTTATGCAAACCACCCCTTTATGTATAGAAACTTGTGAACTTTCCAAGCCACCCAAGGCTGCCCTAGGACGTCCCATATGCTCTCATAAACATCTATGTAAACCCCCTTGCTCACTCATCTCATCCCAAAGCAAAGAATTGACACGTCCCTCTTTGTTTGTTCTTGCCCTCTTCTTGGCATCTCTTTTCACCCTCTTTTCTCTCTTGTGTGAGAAGTTCTTATTTTAGTATTTTAGAGAATTGTTGAAATAGTCTTGTTGGTGGTTTAAAGTTCTGAAAGTGGTTGATAAGGGGAACTTTGCTGGATTCAACAAAAACTCGGATTAAGGTGGAGGGGATTTCTTAAACCTTTACTTTGTTATTTTAAATTTTTAGCATGTTCATGTTTGTTTAAATTCTAATTTTCAGCATGTCTTATTTTAGTTTCAGCATGTTCAATCATATTTTAATTGTAGTTAGCATGTTTTTATGTTTTAATCACTCATGACAGCATGTCATGCTTAGAATCCATGTTTAGGATTTAATTCAATGTTTCAAGCATGCGATGTAATGTTTTCATGCTTTCTTGGTTGTTTAAAATTTTGATATTTACATTTTGAATTTCTTTTATGATTATGTGATTCTTAAATATAAGAAATTGAAGATAAGAACCATGTACTGTCATAGTAACCCGTATGGGTGCTATGGGTGTTCTTAACACATGCTTGGAGTGTGTGGTTATGGGGCGCAACTAAAGGATACTTGGTATGTGGCATCCAATGAAAAGTGACAAAGAAATGTCTTCTAGCCTAAAGAAGGGTATCTAAATTAAGAACTTCAAGGGAGTAGAACCCCTTTTAATCTTAATGTCAACTACAACCAAAAAGTTTCTTGAATCACCGAATGCATGAAAGTGTTTGAATTTGGATGTGCTATTGATTTGAAATAGTAACTTAGTTGTTTAATGAATGATTCATTGGATTATGTGCTCACCTTTTCCTTTTATTTTTCAGGAAATTGACTTGAATCATGAAGGTCATGGATATTAGATTATTTCTAAGTTTTGAAAGTTCTATTTTAAGGGCATGTCGCCCAAATTTTGAATTTAAGACTTCCGCTGAATTTTATTTAAGTTTTGAAAGTTATGTACTCAAGTTTTGAATTAAAATATAACTTTCTTTATTTTATTTGAATAAATAAAGAGTTTGAAGTATTCCTTTATCCAATTGTATAACCTTATTGAATTGAAATTTAATACATTGTGATGTATCCATGAACGTTTTCAATAAGTGTTTAAATAAAGGAATTGAGATACAAGTTGTGTACTTGTAAATGTAACATAAGACCCAACCCGCCTTGTAGTTGAGCTTAAACCTGTTTTTAGGGGGTTGGGGTGTTACAAAAGTGGTATCAGAACTGCTTTTGAGTGTAATGGGTGTGCATCTCGAGGACAAAATGGCCTTCAAGGGGGTGGATTGTAATAACCCCACATCGGTTGGACCTCAGAGTTGAGACTGGGCTATGAGTGCATACGCGGGTATTCACTAGTGTCGAGGCCTATTGGGGGTGGCTCGAGTTCGAGTCTCTCCAGGAGCAAAACCCCCATGGTGTGTCCGTGACTAAGTAGGGACAATATCGTCACGTAGTGGGACCTAGTGTGTTATAGCTTAGGCTTACAATAATAAAGGTGTATGATTTGTGATGTTATGTTCCATGCTATAATGTTACTATGTTTACATCTGTAAGTAATGTTTATATCTAGTTTACATAAATGTTATGCTTTACACATAACAAGAGTTTAATTAAGATTTTAACCACATACCGATACAATATCCCATAGGGGATAACTGCAGGTATTCTTAAGATTGGAACGATAGAGTTTGTCCCTAGTTAACAATGGGCAAGACCCAAATTCTCGAATAATGGGTAAGACCTTAGATCCAATGAAAACTGGTATAACGATTGCCCTTTCCTTCCTTGATAAGAAAAATACTGAGGTTGACCCTTTCGATTTTAACTACAATTGTTAAACAATGAATTGATTGAACCATGTAATGTTTGAAAATGGTTGACATATATGTCTTATTTGTTAAAATAATGACTTAAATACTTGGAATGATCTGTTGGGCTTTAGCTCACCCTTTTTTTAATCTTTTCAAGAAATTGATAAATCAAGGCTACGTAAGAGTCATTTAGAATATTTTTCTTTGATATTTTATTAAGGCTGAGGAGAGGAAAGGTTCGTACTGGCAATCTCAGCCTCAGTAGGTCCATCATCATCCCTTTTTTTTAAAAGGTTTAATAATATTCATATAGATGAACTTATTGATGATTGAAAGTGCTTACCAGGTGGCAGAAAAAGAAGTGGTTAGGCGGTATATCCAATCGATTAGGGCATGTTTGTCCAATATTGTTATTTGAGATTAATTCTGCTATAATAAACAATTTGAGATTTTGTACCTTTTGATTGAATTAATAATATTGAATTATTTTCTTACGATATATTGTTTTCTTATTGAGATATATCTATGAGTTAATGTTACTCAAGAGATCCCAGACATATGAGACTAACATTGAAAGAATGAAATAAAGTAACATCGGTCGGCCTCTTGGTCGAGCGGTGTGGTGCACGTGTGAAGAATTCGGGGTGGGGTGTTACAAGCATGCTAGTGTGTGATTGTTTAACGTTTGAATTTGATGAATTTCATGCATGTACGATATATGAGGAATAACATGTTGTATGAACCTAGGTATGAGGAATATTGTTTCAAAAATATGTTCTGTAAATTGTATATTAAATAGCATGATCTATGTGACTTTATGGATGATGATTACATATTTTCATAGTATTTCATATAATTATACTCTTGAATTATGAGATGTTGAGCATACTAGAATTTAGATGTTGCATAATTCTTTAAGATAATTGTAATCGAGAACTGAATCACATATCATCGTAGTAAGTCCCTAGTTGATCACTATGAGTGTTCTCAAGATATGAAATTTGGCACTATTGTATTAATTGGAATGGTGAGTGTGTCCTTGGTTCCCAAATATTGGATGATGGGTGTGTCCCTAGACTTCATGTGATTTAGGGTAGATCACTATGTATTGATGGATGTGGTTATGTGGTGAGAATATCGGGGATATCCCTTTTGGTCAAAATGTCAATTAAGAAACAATTAAATTGTTTGAACCACCTAATGTTTGATAAGTGTGTGTACGTTCTATATTTTGGCATAAATAATGCTTAAGATTGTGTATGACCCACAAAAATTTTTTTAGTTGTATACCTGACAAACGAGGCCATTTTAGGAATAAGAGTCAATTTTTTGTTTTTAGTTGGGCATATAACCCACTAAATTGGTTCATATGTAAATTTTTTATTACTAGTTGGGACTCAGCTATTGGGCCAAACATTAGTCATTATTTATGTGGATGTTGACCTTGGACTAATACGTCTTTCTGAGATTTTGCCATTGAATCAATCAGCTATTGATTTATTCACGTTGTTTTGTGGAATATGACCTGGTGTCTCCATGAGGTTACAATAATAAAACAATAATACCTCAATCTTCGATCATGACATGTGGATGCAAATGAAATTGGGTATGTATACATCCTTATGTATGGTATTATTATGATATTGGTTATGGTTAAGGAATCGGGGTGTTACAAATCATATTAAAAGAACATAGAGTTGAAAGGTTATACCCTAGGATTTAGTTTTTCGTTATTCAGTTCTTCAACGATGGATTTTCCAATACACAAGTGTTTTTCTTCTTCTTTTAGATGTGATGATGTTAGGATGCCAGGGTGGACAAGCTCCTTCAATTGACAACAAACCAAAAATGTTAAGGGGAAGAGAAAGTATGCTTTGAAGAACAAGAAAATGAGATCTAATGAGAAAATATGAACATTTCAAGCTTTAAATATGGGGATTTCTTTGAGCATTACTTGGGTCGTAGAGAGAATGGAGAGTGGCTGGGGTTTTCTTTTAAAGTTTTTAGGTTGTATGTGTGGTTCAAATGAAGTGGTTGAGATATAAGGATCAAGATAAAAAAAACCTATTAATTATTAAATCTCCGCATGTCTAGTCATATATTGTCTATTTAATTATTAAGTACTTGTAATTATATAATATTTTAGACAAATTGTTTTTATTTTTATTTTTTTCTACTTTGCCTTTTTATATGGATTATTTTTTAAATTAAGAATTTAATTTAAATCTAAATTATTCATCAAGTGGCCCCCGGGGCAATGGCGTGATGGCGTGATGGCGCAGGACGGGCTCGTGCTCCCAAAGTGTCACAAGTTTGATTCTCGCTACCGCCACTCGCTTCGTTGTCTCCCGAGTCCGGGCCTTGGGGCGGGCGCGGGGTGCCCCCTGGTGGATTAGTCGGGAGAACAAAAAAAGGCTCCGGATACCACCAGGTCTTCAAAAAAAAAAATATTCATCAAGTGGGATATCTATCTTTCAAAAATTAAATATTTGATTAAAATCTAGAATTTTAATCATGTCGAATATTATTCTTAAAATTAGAAACTTAATTACGATCTAAGATATCAATCATATAAGATAGTTTATTCACCTCTCACATGAAAATATAATTATTGCAATAATTTCTCAAATAACTATCATGATTGTATTTTTAAATTTCAGTTTCTATTTTTATTTCTGTTTTGTTTGTTGTCTTCTTTTTTGTTATTTTCTCTCTCTCTCTCTCTCTCTCTCTCTCTCTCTCTTTTGTTCAAACCATTTTTTGATATTTATTTATTTACTTATTTCTTTTTTTTGAAATATTATTAATTCTTGAAATATATTATGGACACTTATTGTAGAAACTATTATTTATTATTAGCAGCATTTATTTATTTTCTTTGCTTTTGGATCATTTTTTTTAATTTTTATCATCATTGTAATTCCTCCTATGATAATTATTTATATTTTATCATAATTGTTATGTTAACTATTATCATTTTAAATCACTATAATATTGTGATTATTATTATTATTATTATTATTATTATTATTATTTAGAACAATGAATAATAATATTATCTATTATTATTGTTCATAGTATATCAGTGCATTTATAAGATCATTTCTTTATGTCTATGATATTATTATTATTATTATTATTATTATTATTATTATTATTATTTTACTATTATTTTTATTAATTGACATAGTTCTTGTCATTACATCAATCATTGTTATTAGTAATGTTATTGTTGTTAGTTTTATAATTCTATTTTTTATTTAATTGATAATGATAATATTGTCCCTGTTATTATCTCAATTATTATTACTAATAACATTATTATTAGTTAAACTATCATTGTCATTTTTTCTATAGTTTATTTTATTTTTTAAAAAATTTATTTTTATTCTTAATTTTTAAGGATATTACATGAGGTTTATGTATTTGAGGGGCAAAGTCATGAATGGAATGATAGTCTTTTGATTAAATAATTGTCAAAATTTGTCTTAAGAGTATAAATGACAATCAATGATGATGACACGATCGAGGGGAGTCACTTGATGTACCACTACCCTGGTCGAGAGTGTAGAGTAGCTAGTTTTGCAATAGATTAGGACCCTTGAGACTTGGACTTCTCGTTCCAGCTACTGCTGATGCCAACGGGCTTTACCACAAAGATGATGCTTGAGTTCACCATGTAGCCCCGATACCATTCATGGCATCATAGATGCTGACTTAAGATGATTACTGCACCATGGTTAGTTGTGATGCGCCGAAACCGGTGGCCCCCACCTCCCAGCCAAACCACTATACCTCCTCCAGTGACTACAGACAAGAGGTTCGAGTCCCAGATCATTGTGTTCAATGCATGCAGCCGCCCAAGTTTGAAGGCAGGATAGTGACTCAATCCATCTATTTGGACGTGAACGAGTGGTTTACGGAGGGCCAAGAGGACTTGACTATACTAAGGGCCACTGTGACTAGGTATCTTTTTATGACCAAAATGGTCATTTGGCACTTTTAGGGTATGCCACATGGGTCAAAACATACGTTTGTAAATTATCCACATTTCACCATTGCAGGCTTCCACATGTCATATTTCATTTAAATAAATATTTTGCTTTCGAATAATAAATTTATTATTTTACCTTTAGATTGTTAAGTTTTACTCTCAACAGTCTAAATAACTTATCCTGAACTTTTTTGCGTCACCCATAATATTTGAGTCCTATTTTTTTTATAACATTTGTTTCACATTATTCTTCTATTTTATGAAATTTTATCATTTATGAAATTATTTATAAAATTACTTTAATATTTATTTAATTAATTATTTTACTCAAATGAATTCTAAAATTTAAGGGATATTAAATGGGCCACAATTACCATAAATTATGAAATCTTGTTCAATTGCGTAAATGAGTTAATTTATTTGACCGTAAAACTGTTTTTTTTTTAATTTGAGCAGAATAAGGTGTGGTTTTGTAAGCTTATAAATGCATGCACTAATTTTAATAATATTGTTTGTCTTTTAAGTTAAAATTTTTAATTTTTAAAAATTTATTATCTTGTATTACATGTTATTTAATTTGAAATCTTTTTACTTATGACTTATTACATTATGTTAAGTGTCATTCATTTTGTTTTTATTTTTATATTTTATATTTTTTTAGGAGTTACATTCATGATTTATATAAGTAGGCTTGCTCGTTGCTGAAGAGAGACATAAAATAAAAAAAATTTAAAAGTTATTATGAATCAAACTAGAACAAATTGAAAAAAGTAAAAATTTCTTCAAAAGAAAAAGAAGAAAACTCAATAATACTAGAGAGAGTGAAAAGTTTTCCAAGAGATAATTGTTCTCTTTTGTTGATGATTTCTATGAGGCACAAGACTCCTTTATATAGTTTTTTAGAATGGGAGGTTATATCAATCATAATAATGACATTTAAATAATCTTATTAATTTGTACATCATGGGATTTAGAGGTTATATAATACTAAATATCAAATGGGTTACAAAAGCATTCAATATTTTATTATTATTATTTATAACACTCCCCATGTAAATGTCTTTTATATTTGAATATCCCTCATTAAAACCTTACTAGATAAAACGCAGTAGGAAAAAATTCTAGAAGGAAAAAGAGTATATATTCTGATGGAATCTTATAATATTGTTAGGACTGCCTCGTTAAAAACCTTGCAAGGAAAACCCAGTAGGATAAAACCTTAGTTAAGGGAAAAAGAGTACAGTGTACTAATCAATAACTCCTCTTTATTCTCCCCCTATTGATGATATCATTTAAAATCTTGAAGCCGACGCATCCCAATGTTATGAACAAACTTTTCAAATAATATAGTCGGCAAAGCCCTTGTAAACATATCTGCCAAATTTTCACTTGAATGAATTTGTTAAACTTCAATCTCACCATTCATTTGAAGATCATGTGAAGAAGAATTTTGGCGAAGTATGTTTTGTTCTATCTCCTTTTATGTATCTTCCTTTTAGTTGCACAATGCAAGCAGCATGATCTTCATATACTATTGTTGCAGTATCATTATTTGAAGATAAACCACAAGTCCCTTCAATATGTTGAATCATTGATCTTAACCAAACACAGTCTCAACTTGCCTCATGAATTGTTAATATTTCAGCATGAATTGATGATGTAGCAACTAATGTTTGTTTAATAGACCTCCAAGATATAGCAGTACCACCATATGTGAATACATAGCCTCTCTAGGATCTTGCTTTATATGGATCAGATAAGTATCCTGCATCTGCATAACTAACTAATTGCTCGCGAGATTGATTTGAATAAAATAAACCCAGATCAATTGTGCCTCAGAGATATTTGAATATATGTTTAACTCCATTCCAATGTCTTTTTATAGGTGAAGAACTATATCTTGCTAATAAATTCACAAAAAATGCTATATTAGGTCATGTATTGTTAGCAAGATACATTAATGCACCAATAATACTAAGATATGGTACTTCAGGACCAAGTAGTTCTTATTCATCATCTTGAGGCCGAAAATAATCTTTATTTACATCAAGTGAACAAACAACAATTGAAGTACTCAATGGATGAACTTTATCCATGCAAAATCATTTCAAGATCTTTTCTGTATAAGTTGATTAATGAATATGAATTCCACTTGATAAATGCTCGATCTATAAGTCGAGACAAAACTTGGTTTTACCAAGATCTTTCATTTTAAATTCTTTCTTTAGATAATCTGCTACTTTTTGAAGTTTTTTAGGACTTTCAATAATGTTCAAATCATTAACATATGCTGCAATTATAACCAATATAGATCCAATTTTCTTAATGAAAACACATGGATAAATTGGATCATTCTTAGAACAAATTGAAAAAAATAAGAATTTCTTCAAGAGAAAGGGAAAAAAAACTCAAGAACGCTAGAGAGAGTGGAAAGTTTTTCAAGAGAGAATTGTTCTCTTTGTTGATTTTTATAAGGCATACGACCCCTTTATATAGTTTTTAAGAATGAGTAGTTACATCAATCATAATGATGACATTTAAATAATTCTATTAATTTAGACATTATGAGATTTAGAAGTTACATAATACTAAATATTAAAGGGGTTACAAAGATATTTAATATTTTATTATTATTATTCATAACAAAAGTCATCTTGTCTGAATTTCTTGAGTTAACAATACTTTTTGCTTTGTTCTTCATTAGAATATTTAACTTATTAATAATTGATTAACCTTGTGATGCTTTTAAGGCTTTGGATCTTTATTTCTTTGCTATTATAAAATTTGATTTTAGCTTTTTAGCTTTTTAGAATAAGTACAGTTGGGAGATCCTCGGATGTAACTTTGGTGTGTCAATAAAAAAAAAGTATTTGAAGAAAATTATGAAGAAGATATGGGCTTGAATGCTAGATAATCAACTTACAAGCTTTAAAATAAGATTTCTGACAAGTCGACAAGATGGAAAATATTATATAGAGGTGAAGTGTAAAGCAAAGGGAGAAAAAAAAAAAAATACCATTCTATTTAAGGGGAGGGCAAAAATGTTATTTTATTATAAATATTTTGGAAAATGAAATTATTGATTTGAGGAAAAATAAAAAGTGGGGGTTGAAATAGTGGAAGAAATGCACCAGAGGTGAAGTGCGCGCAATTAATTTAAGTCAAATTTTTTACTAAAATTCTTATTTCTGGCTCTTCGTGAAATTTCTGCACCACCCGCATTAATGAGTCTCCATTGAAGATCTTTCTGATTATTCTTTTGGTCATTACCACATCCTTAAATTCGATACGGGTTTAATAACTTCAATGAAACCGATCAACTGGGCTCAGGAATCGTACCCTGCGTACCGGGATTTTCTGGCTCTTCCCTTGTTTGCACTGTTCTTCCCTTCTGCTCGGTTCGTTCTAGACAGATTCGTGTTCGAGGTATTGTTTCTTGTTGAGTCGTGTTTTCTCTTAGATTTCCAACTTTTCTTGAATTGTGCTTGTTTTGATTTGGATCATTGTTGGCGAGCTGCTTACCAATGTTTTAGTGGATTTCTTCAATTTTCCTTGTTTCTCTTTGACTTTTCCTGTGTTAATCTTTTTGTCCTATTGATTTGGATAGTCACCGAGCTTGATCTCGATTGTTAAGTAGATTTAATTTAGTTATTTGATTAGCTTTTTAAATGTCTATAATGGATATCGTTGATGATTTTTATTTTCTGTGTGAATGTTTTGAAGTTACACTTGGTTGACGTGTTCTTGGTAACTTTTCTAGGTAGGTATAAAGGCCTCTTTAATGCACGTGCCTCATGATTCATTGACATTAGGGTTTGGGAAGGGGCGGATGTGCACATCCTCACCTCCAACATCGGAGATTTATTTCCAAATTTCATTAACGTGTCAATAAACCAATCACAACTATTACACTAATGCCAATATTATAACTTATTTGAGTAAACATGAATTACTAAATTCCAAAAACATCAGAAGACACTTGATTCAAAAACCATGGTATACAATTCATAAAAGGAAATTTCTGATTTTAGAATTTAATCTCATTTCTGATGGATCCATAGTTCCTAAATAAATGTTTGATTTTATGTTTAAAAATGTTCTTTTGATAAGAAAAAAGATAAAAACTTGTTCGGTAAAGTTTCATTCTTACGTGGAAAATTTCCCTACATAACAAAGAGTAAAAAATTGGGAAATAGAAAACACAAAAATTGACTTCTTCCTGCGCTTTAAAAATAGGATTTTTTTTGAACATTTGAACCAAAAACTTTTTTAAATTTTGTCAAACAAGCAATTTTTACTCATGTTTTTCACCTTTTGTGTTTAAATATAGAAAATAAGATTTTCTATATTTAATCAAAGCCTGAGCTTTTGTGAGGCAATAGATTTGTTTTTCAAGTGTTGCTCTCAATAAAATTTCTAGATGATTGTTGATATTTGGTACATGAAAGGGATTGTTAAAATGGGATGGTGGAAATACTTTCTTCCAAGCTCTCATATTTGAAGATAAGATCTCATGCCATAAGAGTTTCTTCCAAAGGTTCTTCTAGTTTTTGTTGTTGTAAGATTATGAAATCACTAGCATTCTTCCAATTCTGAATTAGATGCACAATAACCCAAAAGATGCTCTTTGAAGCTGATTACAGGCTACAACCAATATCTAGTGGGTCAAGTTGACTTGTAAATGAGTTTCAATTAGTACATACAAGAGATAGGCACAAATAAATGAGATTTTGGAAGTCTTTCATGATAAATTGATCTGTAATCTAGAAATTTATCTCCAATCCAATTTGAGTGCCACTATAAATAAACCTCAACAGAAAATAGAAGAGTAACAATAACAAGTGATCAAGCTTAGTAATTCTTCATATAAAATTTTTGACTTTTAGAGAAATGGTAATTTGGAAAAGATAAAATCGTTTGAAACACCGACATAGCAAAAATGCTCCCATTGTAGAAGTCTTTCATGAAAAATTTAGTAAAATGTTAAATTGATTAGTAAAGTATTTATATATTTCGTTCGTTTACTATTGAAGTCAGTGGTATTCATTGATTTCATCATGCTTTTATAAAATACTTTGTGGACCAGTCTGTAAAGATGAAGATAATATTTGATAATGTGATTAAATTTCTACATATATAGATTGTTTTAGGCCTCGTTTTCTTGATTAATCTCATTTTAGGAATCCTAACACATTTATAAAAGGGTGTAACTAGCATATGAGGCTCTCACCATTATGAAACTCGGTAGCCTACCTATACATGGTGTGGCTTTGAATCTATTATGATTTCTAGGTCATAATGGAATAACCTTAGCCATTGGGCTAAATCTGCCCTTCATCATGCACTTTTATCTTTTTTCTTAATTTTATTTTGAAACATTATTGTTTTCTTAATGTCTAAAGATAGCATTAAGAAATTGAGAGTAAATACTTGAATTTCCATGTTTAGGGTTAGTTTTGTGAGCAACAAAGATCCTTTTGTTTACTCCTTTGTGGTATTTGGAGAACACAATCATGTAACTAAAGTAATGTATTGTAGTAGCTTTTTCTTCTTCTTTGATAGAAGGAAACATGATTAGACAATCATTTTACAGTGTGTGTTTTGCAAGGTTTGGTCGTAAGAATGTCATGTGTTTTAGTTGATTCTTTTAGAAAGATGAATTATCTATACTTCTTATTCTTTTTAAAAGAAGCTTGATAGCAAATTTGTGTGGAGATGTAAGAACTCACTTGTGTACTAACCTTTGGTCCTTATGGTTTGAACAAAATTGTAGTATCTTCAAGGGGATAGAAAAGGATCCCTCCTATGATATTAGAGTGTTAGCCATGTATCTGCTTATGGTATTGGTTTTTTATTTCATCTTGGTATGACATCTTAATCTACCCTAAATGAATAAGATTTTTTTGTAGATCAATCTCATCTTTATTTAAATTAAAAAGGTTAATTATATTTACATTAGTTTCAACCTTGAATATTAATTCATAATTAATTTATCTTTTCACTCACCTTAAAAAGATTGAAGCATAGGTTTCTTACCTCATCATTATAATTTTATAAACGGTAACTATTTCAGTTTCATATATTCATATATAGAATCTTTGAAAGAGACCTTCGAAAATGAGAAAGAAAGGACTTACTATCTTTAGGATTTGATGCTACACCATGGCTCAATACCTTTGTGGATCAACTCTATTACATAACAACTTATGTAATAAATAAGCAGGCTCTTCATTGGGATGACTACATGTAAATGTTGTTTGGTGTTGGTCTCTAGGTATTTTTCTAGGGGTGGGATAGATTTGGCTATTGTCCGATTTGTGCATAATAATGCACATCCCTATCTTTGTACATGTTATACTTATTATTTATAAATAATTTTATTTCGTTTCAAAAAAAAAAAGTATTTGAAGCAAGGAGTAGCTCCTTTTGGTTAACACACGGTATGAAGTTTTACAATTTACATCTTATATTTTTTGGACATCCCGTTCATCATCCTTTTTTTGTTCAAATATTGCTTCCTAGATGACATTTTTTTTATCTATGAACATCTCTTGCTAAGTTTTTGAATTTCTGATGGCACTATTAGTTAATTATGTTTCACAATTTTATAATGTTAATTTCTGTTCATTATCTCTAGCAATCAAGCTAGTATTGTAGTTAGTTGATTTCTTGAGATGCTTTTTGATATGAATCTATAAACTATAGTATTTGTCTTTGGATATTTCTGGCTGAATTTGTATCATTATATGCACTTTAGACATAGTCAAGGAACAAAAATTCAACCTCGCCCTAAACTTCGACATTTGAAAATTAGAATTTATTCGAAGAGTTTAAGAAATTTCAAAGAATTTTTGTAAAAATTTACCAACTTAAAAAGTTAAAAAAAAAACTAAAATATGCCAAATTTTCATTAAAAATGATGAAAATAAACATAAACAAATACATTTTACATATAAAAGTATTTATATAATAGTTTCAAACATGTATTTTAACATTAGCAATGCTTAATGCATATTGTGCATATTAACTTAAAACTGTTATAAAAAAGAAAGAAAGAAAGAGAAACTTATAGTCAAGCCTTAATAATCGTGCAAACATAAACCTTGGTTTGATTGATTGCTGGATCGCCAGTCGCTGCAAGCGCAAGTATATTTGATCTTCTCTATTGATGATTATAGTGGACCACTTATGTTTTTCGTTCTTCTTTCAGCACCTCTCTTTTTAGGCTCTAAGCTTATTTTTCTCTTCTCTTTCCTTCTCTTGGATAGCTACTTGCCAGTTTCACATATCTCGCCTTCAATTTTCTTTATTTATGGAGATTTTTTTTTTGCTTTTTTTTTAATACAATATCTATGATTATACCAAGAATATTTGTGCATCACATAGATTGTTTCATAAAAAATGCCCTTTTTGTGGGTTGTGGGTTGTGGCTTTCATGCAATTTTTTTCTATAAAAAACAAAAGTGAGGTTTTTGTTGAAGAATTGGTTTGCTTGATGACATTGTTCTCTTTTTACCACATTTGTTCTTTTGGTTCAACTTGAATTTTGTTAGACGAGGATCTTTCAAACGTCCATATGCCGTGTTTAACAACTTATCATGTCAGTATTTTACTTATCAATCTTGCTGCAGTTGTCAATAATGAATGTCTAAGGTGTGCTTCTTGCATTGGGTGGTATTCATTTTTTTTTTCTTTTTGGTTTGGCTCAATACTTCCCATTTCTTATCTTTTGATCTTTCTGCAGGATTTGTAGCTTACATTTAACTAGCTGTTTACACTTCTTGTAGAAATTGTCTAGACGCTTAATTTCTAGAAAGGGGCATCATAAGCTGGATGTTGAGACACATGAGACAAGGAAAAAGATTAATAAATTCAAGGAGTCTGCATGGAAATGCATTTATTTTCTTTCAGCTGAGATTCTGGTATTATGTGTAATGTATGATGAACCATGGTTCACAAACACCATAAATTTTTGGGTGGGACCAGGAGATCAGGTCTGGCCTGCTCAGAAAATGAAGTAAGTTTCTGATTGTAATTATAGAGGCTTTCTTAGCCATGTCCTTATTTAGTGGGAGACAAAAACATATAATGTGCATTGAATCTAGTGATTTATTTTCTCCTAACTTCCAGGTTGAAATTGAAAGCGCTGTACATGTATGGTGCTGGATTCTATATATATTCCATTTTTGCTTTGATTTTTTGGGAAACAAGGCGTTCAGATTTTGGCATTTCGATGGGTCATCATGTAACAAGTGTTATTCTCATTGTCTTGTCTTACATACTCAGGTACATTTCAAATGAGCTTGCCCTTGTGTCTTACATACTCAGGTACATTTCGAATTGATGAATTTTTTAAAAAAGATATGGTCATTTATCTTTGTTATTAATGTTCTTCTCAACATTCCTTGATATCTTTTAGGCTAGTTTTGGACAAGCCAGGGACATTGCGCCAACTTGTCCATTACTTGTTCAATATACTGACTTGCACCTTGGGTGGATGGTGGCATTTGGCAGGGGCACCCATTGAATGGGCAGTGTTGCTTTTTTTTTTTTTTTCTTTATTCTTTTTCATGTAATTTATCTTTAAGAGGCACCACATGTGGTGTCACTTGCCTAATATCAATGGGTAGCATTACATTTTTTTTTTAAATATTCTGAAACCTTTGAGCATCATCAAAGTTTTTACTAACTTTTTTAATAACAATATAAAAATATATTTTTTCTAAGTGCTATAAAACATGCAAAATAATTTTTGATAGAGAGAAAAGCTCATGAAAATACTAAACCTTCTTTGATAGTTAAAAAATATAAAACCTCCTTCCACATTGACTCTTTCTCCAACGTTCTATTTTTTTTGTTTAAGACATTCTCCAAATTTTGACCTTTTTATTTTTTAAAAATAACCAAAAAATAGTACTGTATTTAAACTTTGAGGATTTATAATTGCAACTTTTTATTGTTGTTGTACAGCATGGTTAAAAATTTCTAAATAAAATAAAACGGTTAAAACTTTCTAAATAAATTTTATATGTAATGGCAATTTTT
This sequence comes from Tinospora cordifolia, assembly GCA_030144865.1. Taxonomy (NCBI): domain Eukaryota; kingdom Viridiplantae; phylum Streptophyta; class Magnoliopsida; order Ranunculales; family Menispermaceae; genus Tinospora; species Tinospora cordifolia. The sequence goes on from JAJIYU010000279.1 coordinate 24,997, forward strand.
GGAGAAGTTGGCACTAATGTGGTGCCAACATATCCAGAATTTGCTTAAAAAGGGGATATAGTTTTGTTTTGTGCATATTTTGAGATTTAAAAAAAAATATATATAATGACTACTTTAGTCTTTTTTCCTGCATTTCATTTGTCTCTTAATTCTGTGATTGTTCCAAATATGAAAGAGATGGATTTTTAGGCTGTGATTGTTCCAAATATGAAAAAGTGGACCTCTCCACTGAACGAAAAGAAATTTAGATTTGTGCTTAAATGGCTAACCAACTAGCTCAGTTTTTGTGCACAGTGAAGACATATTGTTGAGCCGGAGAAGATGATTTGTGACAGTCTTTTTAGTTGTGTGACTCATGTATGTAATTATGTATTTGGATCCCACATGGTAACCACCTACCAACTAATAACTCCCTAACAACTATCTGCACTCTATAATAGCTGAAAGTGGTGCAAGATATAACTGTTTCCAATTCTAGCCTGACTACTCCCTATGACTTTATCAAAATGGAAAGGCGTAAGATTTGGATGACTAGAGATTCAAGAAATTTCAAAAGTACTACATGACTGTAGGTACATTATTAGTTAAATTTTATCTTTCAAGTCCCCCTTAGGAAGTGGAGGAAGTCTTGCTGTACTAGGGTGACAAGATCCCCATGTTGTGCACTTTCCATTGACAAACCTTCAGGGCAGTTGGCCTCAAGAAGAACAACACATGAGTGTAAAAGCTGGAGCTGGATGATATCAATAATAGCGTGCAGTTTTGGCATGTTACAAACTCATTCTCCAAGCCATATGCCATGTTTAGTGTGTAATTTACATACAGTTTATTCGTTTTTTGAATCAAAGACTTCGTGAAAACTTGTTTAATTAGGCTTGTTTTGAATATTGTTTCTAAATGCATCTTTAACATTTCTGAAGTTAATAAGAAAATAGCTTTTTGTTATTTCCTTGTTTTCTAGAAAAAGGGATTAAAAAACATTTTTTAACAGTGTGACATTTTGAAAGAAACAAAAAGAATATTGTATTTATATGTGTATAATTGATGTCCAAAATGAATATACATAGGATGAATCTCATTCATCCTCAACATCTATACAAAATTGTCACCTAGGGGTGTATATCTTGGATGAGCTACTATTGCCAACTGAGAATAAGGCCAACAAGTGGGATTTCTCCTGGACTAGTACAGACGCATGTTCTTCCTCATAGAAAAACTCTTGAATTTCTTTCCTACCATAAAGATCACAGCGCCACCAAACATAGCACCTGTCAATGGCCTGCATTCTGTTTGGATGCTATTATTGAAAGGAATACGCAAACCTTGATCCTCTTCAATCTCCTCCACTTATATGCAGGAAATTAATGACAACATCTATGCTGAATCTCCTTAGAAACTGGACGACTCCGTAATAGATGACTAATAGATTCCAAGTGCTGGTTATAACGATAGCAGCAATTTGGAGACAAACACATATTTGGGTATCTTGTTTGCAGCATATTACCTATGTTAATCTTACCATGGGCAGCTACCTACATGATTTGCTTGTATAGGTGGAAAGATTTAGTGGTGAAATTCATTCATTAGTCCCATTCATAAGGTTTCCGTTATTCTCCTCATAAAGGCACACTCAATGGGGATGCTAAGAATGGTCTCAACATCTTGCTGAAATAGTTTTTGAAAAAAGTATCTTTTGAAGAACTATGTTTAAATACTTAAACCAACAGGCTTTTGGTTTGATTCAAAATGACTATTCAAATTGGCATTTTTCCAATTATCATCGCCAGACTTTGTTTTAGATTGTCCAAATTCCCTTTGTCTTGGTATTTGTAATCCATATTTATGTCCTAAACTTGGAAACATGTTGTGAAATGTAACAATGAAGGTGTTAAAGGGGACCTAAAGTTCTTGTTATCATTAATTTTCTGCACCATTGCCTATAAATTGTTTCAGTATTCCAATAAGAAATAACTCTACCAAAGAAGTTTTATACAAGTCCAGACTGAAGACTAGCACAAGAAGGAACAAAAAGGATTGTAAGAAGGGGAATAACTGAAGGGGGATTGTTTGGTGTATTGTTAAAGTATATCAAGAGGATCTACAAATCATGTGGTAAGTACTAAGTAATAGCTTACCGTCAAACTGATGGGATATAGCAATGCAAAGAGTTGATGTGAAAAAGATTTCAACTCACATAGTACTTGGTCCTTGGGTTGAGGTATGGGTGATAATAGTAATCAAAATTTAATTTTCAGAAGGCGATAGACTTGCATTAATAAGGTCAGATCTTCGTATGGATCGTACTTGTATAGCCTGTTTGTGTAGTATATGTCCTTACTTTGGGTCACATTCCAGTTTTGGTTATTGTGGAGAAAGAAATTGGTTTGATTGCATGCTATGCTACTATATGGTCAATTTGGTTAGAATGAAATAGAAGATTATTCCAAAACATATGCAGGAGTGATGAGGAGACTTGGGACGAGATCAAACTCACAGCTAACATGTGGGTCGTTGCATCTCCATTTGCAAAAAGTTTATCCGATACTTCTTTGTTTTCTAATTGGGAGTCTTGTATGAATCAGTGAATGAGTTAGGAGCTGGTTTAAGGTCTGGTCATGCTTGTGAATGCAGGAAAGGATAGCATTCTCAGACAGGTCTGGTCGTTCGTATTTCAATAGGAATCAGGAGGTATTGTAATAAGGGATATTGAACTGGTAGGTGTATATCTGATGCACCATTAATTCTACCATTTTATATCCAATTAATAATATGCTTTCTTCTCAAAAAAAAAAAAAAAAAAAAAAGAAAAAAAGAAAAGAAAAGAAAAGATAATTGTTATCAAGAGTAGTAAAATTATGGATGGATTAGTGAGTGTTCTCTAACAATCTGTCTTTCTTTATGCAGGTTTGCTCGAGTTGGTTCTGTTGTTTTAGCTCTCCATGACGCCAATGATGTGTTTTTGGAAATTGGGAAGATGTCCAAGTACAGTGAATTTGAAAATGTTGCTAGTGTTTCATTCATTCTGTTTGTTTTATCATGGTTCATACTTCGTCTAATATACTACCCATGTTGGGTCCTTCGGAGTACAAGGTCAGTTGTTGATGAGGACATCTTTAATTATGGTGCTTATGTTAAATGCTTTGGCTCAAAATGTCAAACTTGCTGGAAACATAAAGATTAATAAATTAAACTATCCCCTGTGGGTTTTGCTCCAAGTTTCAATAGTAGTAGATTTAATGAAGTAATAGTTAATTTGTTATGTTGGAAAGCATTGCTAGATGCATGGTTTGCATGACATTCTGGTGCCTGTTGTCTACTGGAATTGTAGGACTTTTCTAAAGTGCAGAGAAGACAAAGAATTAAGAATCTCTTTGGTTTGCAATCCAGATAAGGATTCCTTCTTTAGAACTCTGGAGGCTCTGAAAAGCATTTGGTTGAGCAAATCTTAAAAACGTAATTTTTGACTTTTTGTTAAGAAAACAAGTTGTTTTCTAGATTTTTTTCGTTTTCAAATCCAAACCTTGTTTGGTTGTTTATTAATGAACAACCACATGGCCTAGTCAATTATTGACGATGGTGTAACACTATCAGAAGCAAAACTAATAAGATAGAGATCAATGCTTGTTGTATTCGCAAAGTATGAGTATATATTGAATCTACAACTTGGTTGCTTAATTTTGTATATTTTCAAAGAGATCATTAATTCTTTTTCTTTTGCTTTGATTTAGTGTATGATCCTGCAACATGCTTTAAAGAATGCATTCGATTTTGAAAATGTTTCAACAATTTATGTTTCCATTATCTTGTAGGACCGGTGTTGTGGAACCCAAAGCCATATTTGATTCCACTCCACAATAGATCAATGCCATTTGGCATCTCATGGGGTCAACTCCATGATAATGCAATTAATATTGCCTATTGCTTAATCTGTTTCTTCCTTTTAGTTCTTATTGTGAAGTTATAAATTGCTCTGTTCGAATTTGTTTCAATGCTTCTTTATCCTGCCTTATTCCTGTAAGAATTTGACTATGTGAAAGACCCTTAGCCCATAAAATAATGATTCATTTTAGTCATACTTCATACTTGCGTTTTTTTCTTAGTTTGATGAATACTTAAAATTACTCTGGTTATGATTCTTTCTATGTCCCATTTCTTATTTTTCTGTCTGGAGCTCATCATGGTGTCCTGGACTATCACCCATCAACTTCTAATCACCAACTCTTCATTCTCATTGGACCTTTCTCTTGATTCTATACATGTTACCAGTTTGGCTTTTTTGTGCATAAATTGTGGATTCAGTGCAAATGTCAGCCATGATCCTTGTGGCTAGAAAGCCTGGAAACTCCTTGAAAGGACTAAATTTTCAATCTTCTGCATGTTCTTGAGGTAACAAAGTGTTTGGACTCAGAAAGTAAAAAAGCAAAAGCCAAGAATTCAAACTTCAATCTGAAGTACTGTATTAAACTTCAACATTCAGTGTTTGCATTAGTTCTTGGTAGCCTCATTCTTGACAGTAAACTTCTATCTGCACGAGCCCCTTAGCCTTTTACCCTAACAAAACCTTATCTTATATCAAGGATTCTTGGTATTGGACATTTGATTTTCCTTCAAGGAGAATATTATTTTATATTCTCCTTTTTTCTTCAGGGGGGGCCAAAGTAAAACTAATTTGAGAGGTTGAAACCTATCTAAGTCTGGTGGTTTCCACTCTTCTTTGGTCATAAATACCACGCTGTGGACCAAACGCCAAGGGAATTGAGTTGATGAGAATGGATATGAAGTGAGACATTTCCCATCTCCTTCCTGCCATAAATATTAAGCAGCTACACATGTACTGGTGTAGAAACCCGAAGAAGAAAGACAGAAAGATTAAAGAAACCAATTCAATAATTCAGTTACCCACTGACATCGCAATTATATCCTAAAACATTTAAGCTAATATTGGCATCTAAAACTGACACTAAATAGAACTATTAAACAAACTCAAACTCAAAACTCTTGTCATTCTAAAATGAAATAATGATCTTAATAGAAATAAAATAGTACAACCTTATTTAGACTTGGACACAACATGTTTATATCCTAACTCCTAATGGACTTTTGTCAAATTAAAGAACTTGTCTCTGACGAGGTAGAGTCACAATACTGCTCAAATAAGTGAGCGTCTAGGCGACAAAACTCATCTTCAATAAGCCATGTAGCATTAGACATAGGACAACCTCTCCAAGAAACAAGAAAATGCTGAAATCTCCATCTGCAGCAGAAATGGTCTCGGCCTCTAGCATTGTGTAAGCTGATCAGGAATTGAAGGTTGCAAAAGGTGGGAGTATAGGAATTGGAGAAACAAGAGTGATCAAAGAATAAGGGCATACAACTGGCACAAGAGGCTCACAAGCACCTCGATAAAAATATTAATCTTCCACATTGACAATTGGATTAATATTCATATTAGTAGGTTAATCAAGTAAATATGTGGTAGGTTGAATATTTTAAACAATACAATATGAACCAGAGGAATGAACATGTAATTTTTTCCAAAGAATTTCTAGTGACGGACCTGAACCTTTTATGATCATTTCACAAAGTTCTACACTTTTTCAATGAACATCAATATTCACTATAAATATATTAGAGAGTGAAATCTTAAGCCTCACATCAGCATGCAACTGATGAATTGTCACGCTCCAACCTCCAGCCACCCAACTACATTAGGGCCAAATTACCATAATGCCCTCATGTGCCAATAAGCGAAAAAAGTTCATTACATCAAGCACGCAAAGTGAATTAAAGGACGAGATGCTTCATCATCATCACGTCTCAACCGGAGATCATAAAGTACACCAAATACCAATAAATAATACTGATTAGATCAGATGAAATGGATAATAAATATACCATAAAGTAATGGTTCTAAATATAACAATGAAATAAAGTTGGATCCATTGACCATTATGCCAGTCTTGAATAAAATTAATCGGAAAAAAAACTTGAAACCTATGGCCCATAGGCTAATCCATGGCTAAGTCTAATAGTAACCTCATTAGGAAGGTTACTCACAGAATCACTTCTGAAAAGGATTATAGAGTTTGCTCTAGTGATTAAGTACCTAAAAATGAAAAGAAAATGAAGGGCCGCCAAGGCGATGGCGTGGTGGTCGATTCCGGGTCCGTGCTCCCAAATTGTCACGGGTTCGAGTCACCAAAGGGCCATCCCTTGAGTCTCCCGGGTCCTGGCCTTGCGGCGGGTGGGGATACCCCATAGTGGATTAGTCGGGCACAAGTTCGGATACCACCATGTTAAAAAATGATATATAAACATTTTAAAACATTCACTTGTTTAGGCCTTAGGGTTGATATTAAGACCGAAAGACTTATCCTTGGTATTTCACTTATCCTTCGTCTTTCCTCTCTGTTAGATGAGATATCCATCGTTTAGGACATAATATGACAATACCTTCTAAAGCAAGCATCAACCCTCAAGGACACTTTTCCAAAAGACATCAACTCCTAGGAAGACCTCTAGAGCAAGGGTGAGCTTGTCAGTATACCCTAAATAAAATTTTATGGTGGTTATACATGGGAGTGGTTCTATATCAGTTCATGACTCTAACTTTGCTTATTTCAATGTGAGATTTATCTGTGTTGGTTAAATATGACACACTATGGTGAGCCTAATCAACTAGGGACAATATCCATGGCAATCAAATAGGGATACGCTGCAGCTAGGTGGTTAACATCTTTATCTCTTCATTTTTAATGAAAATCAAAATATAGGGAATGTAGAGTATTTTATGTAGACAAATAGATCATTAGCCATTAAGTGAAAACATTTCTTAACCACAACAACCTAGCATGCCGCTAGGGTACATGCATATACACAAACAGCCTAGCATGCCTCTAGGGTACATATACACAAACAACCTAGCATGCCTCTACGGTACATGCATATACACAAACATTCACTGATGAAAAGAATATCACACTAATATTATCCTAACCATTGATTTTAGAATGATAATTATTAAATCATATTGATTATTTTTTATCATAATATGGAAGATATGCTATCTGGACAGCTACTTGGGAATCTAGGAATAGTTGTATATTCAGAAATGTAAGGGTGGACATTAGTAGCATTGCTCACAGAGCAGTGTATCTTTTTGCAGTTTGGGTAGTTAAGACAAAATGGGGAGGCGGGTATTCTCTAGGGGATTGGATGAGGGGATGACCCTCAATTTTGCAACGTCTTTTGTAAGGGTATATCCGTTTTGTATGGACACCTTGTCCAACCTTCCTATTCTATATTATTAATAAAATTCTAGTTTCTATTAAAAAAAAAATGGAAGAGAGATAAGAATCACGCCCTTGTATTTGTGCTTCAATTCTCCTTGAGATTTGCATTCTAAAACCTGACCCTTTGATGTTATCCTATCATATAAAAGTGTTAGATTTAGTGTCTTATCCCATATTCAAGGATATTGAAATTTTTTTCAACCTCTGGTTTATCTTTTACTATATTAAGGGGAATTATGTAGAGCTCCAGTCATTGCTCTTACAGAACTAGTTATACTCAATTGACTCAGTGTTTTTGAATTGTACTTAACTAGTTCGATTCAGGTCTCAAAGAGTTATTATTTATGATTTCTTGGGACCTCTTTCATGTGCGTTTGAGGGTCCTATTGCCCAACCATAGTTGTCATGCACTTGTTTCACTGAAGTGATGGCTATGATTTATTTCGGTGAGCCTAGTTTTGTCATTTAATATGACTAACCACTTGGGATCCACTTTAATACTTGGGTAATATTCCAAGATGTTTCTAAGCTTATTTTACTGTTCTTTATTACTTATATGGTTGTATTAAGTTGTTCACGAAAGGTATGTAGAAAGTGTCCATTTTTTAGGGTTTTTCATACCTGATTAGTGTCCTACGAGGCTATGGACTAGAGTTTTTGTTCACGGTCACTTCTTTTCGGTTCTACACCACATCCTACTAGTTTTCAAGTGTTTTAAAATGGGTATAAGGGTTGCAACCTTCAGCCATAAGCTTTTTAATACTAGGGTACATGAGATCCTTGTTCTTGAGTATTTTCATGCCTGTTTCGCCCCTAAATTAAGGCAATTCCTTTAGAGATTTATTCATATCTTTCCCCACACTTTTCCGCATCATTCCCTTGCTTTTCTAAGTGCGTAACCTGTTGTTACATGGTTGCACACTTGCAGCCATGCTTGCATGCACCAAAATGCCTCTAAAACATCTTATTTTGGGTGTCTCACGTATGGTATGCATGTGTGTGTGTGTGGGGTCGATGTTCTCTCGGTCTTGCGTTCACTTTGAGACACATTTACAACTGTGTTGTAAGGTCATGATACCCTGATCTATTACTGCACTCATTCAGTCCATGTGCTTTGCACATAAAAGGCCTAAAAGACCTTTTACGTGTTTTTCACCCATACACTTTAAGGGGTTTATAGATAGGGTGTTGGACTATCACTTCTTACTTTAAATATAAACATACGAGGATGATCTACATGCGAAAAAGCACACCTTGTCTCAGTTTATAGTGGTGATCATGTATATGAGTAAGAAGAACATGCTAAATTAGAGTTTTTAAGGGAGCGTATCTTCTCTTGAGTGTTTTCCTTTGCCTTCTTCTTTGTCCATGACCTTTATATGTTTTCTCCTCTATTTTCACACCTTCCTAACACTGAGAGTTCAATAATAGATCAGTAACAATATGGATTTAAAATCTAAACAAAATACTTGGCCAAAAGGGTGCACATAGTGTGGGTTTAACATAGTTTTTCATTGTGGTTTTGAAGTATTTTTGCATGGCCTTTGGAAAAGGTTTTCGAATGGGTTTTTTTTTTGTGGTTATTCAAGTACGGTTTGAAGGATTCTTTAATGAAAAACAATATGTTTATGGTTAGTCACGTAGACATCTCATGGGTGGTTTTTTTAGGCCAAAAGTAAACATTCAAGTTAGAAAATGACTAGTTTTCTATGTACGTATATGTATATATACATATATACATACATATACATATACATATACATATATATATATACATACATACATATATGTATATATATATATATATATATATATATATATATATACATATATGTATGTATGTATGTATGTATATGTATATTATATCTATACGTACATACATATATGTATGTATATATAAACATATACACACACATATATATATAAACATATATGTAATGTATATATGTATCTATACGGACATAAATATATATATGTATCTATAGATATATACATATATGTGTTTGTATATATATATATATATACACACACACACACACACACACATATGTATCTATACATACACGTACATATATGTATATATGTATCTATACATATATACATATATGTATGTATGTATATATATTTTTGGTCTTTTGATAAAAAAGTAAACTGTTGAGGTTCAAATCTGAAACGTCTTGTTTTTAACATATTGTTTTTAACCAAATAAGCTATTAAGTCATTTTTGTTATCGACATGTTTATTTTATTTTTAAGGTTCTGGAGTTTAGCTTTTAAATTTTATTTTACTTAGAATCTTTTAACTTTGACTTATAAATATATAAATTCTATCTATAATTTATTTATTTATGAAAACTATATTAATTTTCGTTTAATTGTTTATTTATTCGATTTTTTTTTCATAGTTTTCTTTGGTATTACTTGAATGTTATGGGCAAAAGACATGTAGGTGGTGATGATTTGGCAATAACGTGATCTAGTTAAAGAAACTCATTTGGGAGGTGAATATCTATAGGGCAAAGAAAGTTTGGTTTTGGGATTATCAAGGAAACTGCATGGTGATAAACAAGAATATATCATCATGCCATACCTCTCAAAGTACTTCTCAAGAGCAGCTAGCCAATTTAAGAAAGCAGTGGTGTCGAGCCATCCATTAAAAGATGGAGCATCAAATTGGAGAGGGTGATAGAGAAGTGGGTGGCTCATTTCTAGAAGCAGGTGGATTCTTAAAAAGAAAATTGTAGAAGAAGATTCAACCATGGAGGTGTCAGCAGACAGGGAGAAACGAAGTGGGCTGGACTATGTGGTTTGTGGCCTTGGGTAGTAGGGGACCCGATAAAGACAATGAATCTGGCCGCATAGGAACAAAATAAATGTTGCATGTCAGCAATCCATTAAAGAATATGTGAGCGAACACGAGGCAGAAAGACAAAGCACATACATACATACTTGGGAGGAAGATGGCAATATCAGAGAAAAGTGGGAACTGGGGTGCAACACAAAAATCTAGGGTTGGTGATACAGTGGAAGAAAGGACATAAGATAGAGCACAAAGGGTAAGGACATCTGAGAGAGATCTGATTCTCTTTACATACAAATGACGATCTGATGATAGAGGGACTAAATCAGGATGCAAACCGGGGAATACTGCTTCAAGGATCTGAACAGGAGAGAGTGAGCCTAAGACAATCGTATCTCTCCAAAAAGCAGCTGAAAAAGCTTAGGACCCATACCAAAGTGAAGCATTTGAAATCCAAAAGGTGCACTGCTGTAGATTTTGACTATGATTTTGATGAGGTAGGTAACATTGATTTTGGGAAATGAGGCGTTGTCTTCAGAAGAGGAGATAGAGGAATACTCCCAATTAGAGGTGGAGGAAGAGGTGGAGGTGGAATTGAGTGAAACCTTCCTTGCCGCAGAAATGGGAGATGAGGCACGAAAGGTGAGTCAATCCTCACTAAATGTCTCTACAACCTGAGCGGTGCGAACCAATTTTAATGCTTCATTCGTTCCATTCTTTATTCTCACTTCTGTACTGCCCCAAAAATGAGGGGCAGTTTACATCACCAGCTCCTGTAATTTTCAAAGCTAACGAAGATGCAACAAATCAACGGGGAGGTAGGATGATGGAAGATGATGGATGAGCAAGAAAGCAAACAGTGAGACTGATTTGATTAGTTCAAGGGAGACTTTACCTGAATTTGCCAGGTGGATGAAACTGAACTATAGAAAACAATGAAGGGACAGATGCTGGAAACCATTAGAAGTTACACGGGGCACCAGTAGAAGGAAGCTAGGCCAGGGCAGGGTAAAAAGATGAAGATTGTGTCCTGGAACATTGGAGGACTGGGTGACAGGAGGAAGCTGGGGCTGATCTGTTGGACAATAAGAAGTGCAAGCCCAGATATTTTGGTGTTGCAGGTAACAAAAAGATGGGGATTTGGAAGAAGATGGTTGGGTCAGATATTGGGGTCCAGATTCAAGGGATGGTCTCTCATATACCAGCAGAAAGAACATCAGGAAGGACTACTATTAGCATGGGATACTAGATAAATAGAGGTCACAAAGTGTTTATTATTAGGTCTTTTTTCAGTGCATGTATTAAAGGGAGCGAAGCTGAAGACTAGTGGTTAAGAGGTATATACTAGCCAGCATCAACTACTAACGGGGACTGGTTCTGGGATGAGATACCAAGATTTTCTGTGATTTATGGCTGTCTTTTTGTGATTTCAACACACCAAGATTTATGAAGAACTTAAATAGTGTAAAATTAAAAAGAAGCATGAAGGAATTCGATGAGTTGATAAAGGAATTGGTGTTAAAAGATTTCCTGCTGGATAATGCCGTTTTCATGTTGTTGAACTTGTGAGGAAACCTGATATGCTGCTGATTGGATAGGTTTCCTTTCTCAACAGGATGGGAAAGACTTTGTTATTTACATATACAAGCGGCTTTGGCAGAATTACCTTGAATGCTAAGCTGACGCGCATGGACGCAACTGCAGTGACTAAGGACCCCCTCTCCTTCATATTTGAAAACACATGGCTGGATCAGATAGGTTTCAGGAAAGCCTTAGTGGAATGTTGGCAAAAACTACAACATATTGGCATGAGGGGCATATATTCATGCTAAAAGATTCAAGGAATGATCAAGAAGTTTGAAAGGGAGACACTTGGTAGAAGAACATCCAAGTGAAAGGAATTGGATGAAATCATTACAAGTTTGGAAGATGGAGGAAGAGGGACTGGTTTAAGGAGCTCAATACCTTTTAGAGACTATATATGGTAGATTTGGCAGTGAGATGTAATTAGGTTGGACAAAATGGCGCTACAAGGGCTAAGGTATTTAGCTGCAGGAGGGAGATGCTTCCACAAAGCTCTTTCACAGGATTCTTAGCAGTAGGAAGAATAAGAGTATTATATCAAAAATTGAATTGGACGATACCAGTCTTGTAGAGGGAGAGCCGCGGGCTGTAGAGGAGATACTGAAATTCTTCAAGTTTTACACTTTGGGATGATTGAGTTCTAGGGTGTAGAAGGCTTAGATTGGGGGGAGATCACATAATAGTAGGAGAGATAGTTGAAATGATCTTTCAATAAAGAAGAAATTAAAGCAACCGTGTTCAACTGTGATATTAGTAAAGTCCTAGGGCCAGATGGCTACACGATATCATTCTATCAAAAAAGCTGATCTTTGCTTAAGGAGAGCATTATGAGCGTATTACATGAGTTTTTCCATAACGGGCTGATAAACATCCAAACAAATGAGACTTGTATATCCCTCATCCCAAAGAACAAGTCGTATAGCTTAAAAGATGTCTCACCCATGAGCTTTCTCTCAAGCCTTTTACAAAATTATATTGAGGTTCTTGCAACAAGACTTAGGGCCCTACTATTGAAGATCATTAAGCCTTACTAGTTTCCTTCTGTGGAGGGAAGATATGTTCTAGATGTAGTGCTTATTTTTTTTATTTTTATTTTTTGAAAAGACACTATATATTATTGCTAAATAAAACTTCCACATGAGAAATCCGAAAGTTCTTCGTTACAAAGAGTACAAAATATTGTGCTCTTCGTAACGAAATATTGTGGAGTAGATCTAAGTACAAAATAAAATTTTGGATCTTTCCCAAACCCTAGTACTAGCTTTACATTTATTACTGAAAATTTTACTGTTTAGCTTGACTATAGGCAATGAGCTTTCTATCTTGATCGTCTTCTAATTCTTGCCCTTTGGTTCCTAGTAACCACAGCTTGATCAGTTGATAGTTTTGAGTCCATCTGTGCCAAATATCTGTTATGAATCTGCAGCTTTTGAAAAGGTGTGATTGATTTGTAGACTCCTCATTACTCCTGCATAGGTAGCAAATGGAAGGTTGTAAATAATGGTAAGCATTTTTTTTTTGCACAATGTCTCTAACATTCAATTTATTAAGAAGAATGAGCCATGCTAGGATCTTTGCTTTGGTTGAGGCTTTTGTTTTTCGCACTAGATTAGCGTGTTGGAAGGGAGTTGAGGCTGTCCAGGTATTATTCAGCTTGCTGTAGAAGGATTGAACTGTAAAGGTGTCATCTTGCCCCCCTCCCCAATTCAACTTTGTTTGGACTTTCTGATGGCTGAAATGGTTGCAGAAGTTGATGAGCTCGGTAACTTCCTGAACCCATGCCCAGCTTATTGTTCCCTCGACCCAAGTGTGTTCTATAAAAGCGAATATAGGGGCATCGTGCTTATCAGAAAAGTGATAAAGCGTCGGGAAAATATCTTTTAAAGTGTCAGTGGCACAATATTTGTCCTCTTAAAAGCGGGCATCCCCTCCATTGCCCACTTTCCATCTAAGATTACCTCTGAACAGTGGGTACAAATTGGCTATAGATTTCCATGGGGATTTCTTGCTGCATTTTTGGCTTATGCTAGCCTCTCGCCCTCTAGCTTGCGGGGCACGAATGCTCTAAGTTATTCTAGCCCATAGTGTGCTTGGCTGAGTATATATTCTCCAAAGTCACTTCCCCATTAGCGCTTGATTTCTTTTTATGATACTTCTGATTCCTAAGCCTCCTTGCATGACGTCCTGGCATACTTGGTCCCAATTGACCAAGAGTTGCCCTTTCTCCTTCCCCCTTGTTTCCAGAGGAATTATTGCAGACTTTGTTCAATTCTGCTTGCTACAACTTTAGGGATCTTAAATATCGATAGGAAGTGAGTCGGGGTGGCCTCCAACATCGTTTTCAATAGTAAGAGGCAACCTCCTCATGATTCATAGCTGCCTTGCCATCCCTCAATTCTTCGATGGATTGTGTTGATCACTGGACTTAAAAAATCTAGCTTATTTAGGCTGCCTCCCAGGGGCAGACCCAAATATGTCAAAGCCATTTTCCTACTAAAACCTTCATATGCTTAGCCACATCTTCGAGCTCTATTGTCCCCACATTAAGACCGACCAGCTTACTTTTTTTCTACATCGATTGATAGCCCGGATATGAAGTAGAAAGTCCGCAGTGCTTCCATAACTTGCCATGTTTCCTTTTTGTTGTTCTGCATGAAGAGAAGGCAATCGTCTGTGAAAAGGAGGTGGGTAAGACAAATGTTGTCTTTTCCTGCCTTCAACCTGGCTATGCGTTGTTTGAACTCTGCTTTTTTCCAGTACTCTGGCGAAGGCATCAACTACCAGGGTGAAGATGAAAGGGGATAGAGGGTCCCCTTGTCTTAGTCCCTTCTATCCTTTGAACTTTCCCATAAGTCGACCATTTATGAAAATGGAGTACGAGACTGAATTTAGACACCCTTGAATCCACTTCCTCCACCTCTCGCCAAAGCCCTTAACTTTCATCATGTAATCCACAAAACTCCATCTGACCGAGTCATATGCCTTTGTAAAATCAACTTTGAGAAGTAGGCCTTGTTTCTTTCTTGCCCTGTAGTCTTCGACCACTTCATTGGCAACTACAATCACGTTCAAGAACTGTCTATCTTTGATAAAACCTTATTACAAAAGTTGTAACTTTGAACCCTAATCTTTTTGATACGAAGATAAATGAAAACTCCATCGTTAGGTGTTTTTATACCCATTTTGCCCCCAAATCGAGGTCATTCCTTGCGGGATTCGTTCCTATATCTCTCTATACTTTTTCTTACCATTCCCTTGTTGTTTTAAGTGTGTAACTAACTATTACATGGCTGTATACTACTTGCAGCTATGCTTATGTGCACTAAAATACCCTTGGAACGCCTAGTTTGAGTGTTTTAGCTATAGTGCACAGGTGTGTATGGCTGTTGTTTACCATGTGGTGTCTACTTTGAGACACTTTTCTCCTTTGTTCTTAGGTCATAATGCTCTTGTATGTGGCTGGACACATTCATCCCATGTGATTTTGCACACGAAGTGCCTTAAATACCCTCTTTTCAATGTTATTCTCCCACATAGCCTAAGAGGTTTGTGTGTAGAGTGTTAGATGTCCACTACCTAGTTCAAAACACATCTAAGGAGGTGATTTCTATGTTAGAAATCATACTTTCCCTTAATCCCTAATGATGTCCATGAGTGTGTGCAAAAAGAAACACCCTAAACTAGGGTTTTGAGAGAGTATATCTTTTCTTGTGTCTTCCTTTGCCTTCTTCTTTGTCCATGAACTTTAAGTGTTTCCTCCTCTGTTTTCACAACTTCCTAACACTGAAAATCCAATAATAGATTAGTAAAAATATGGATTTAAAATTTAAACAAAAGACTTGGCCAAAAGGGTGTATGGTTTTTGGGCGAAATTTTGAGGTTTTTTGAATGGCCTTTGGAAAGGGTTTTCAAATAGATTTTTGGTGGTTAGTCAAGGGTGGTTTCAAGGTTTCTTTAATAGAAAAACCGTAAGTTTTGGATAGTCATAGGGACGTCCTATGTGGGTCTCTCCTTAGGCCTAAAACCCATGGATGTGTTGGTTGATATTTGAGACATTTTTAAGGGATGAAAATGTGTTGGAAAAGTGTTTTAATGATGGCTAAAACATGAAGATTTGGGTGACTTTGAGTGGCGTTTTGGTGAGGAGAAGAAAAGAGGAGAAGAATATATGATCATCACAACTTTACTCACCTTGGGGGTCTTCTTACTTAATCTTTTTGTGCTCCTTTTTGGATGACCTAGTGTGTGTGAGATGAGGTCAATGAATTGAATGATTTTGAGTGTGCAAAAAAGGAAAGGTGTTGGCCTAAGTGTACAAGTACAAGAGAGAAAGGGGTGGCTAGGGTTTTATATAATTTGAGAGTGTATAATGATTTTTATGCAAACCCTGGGTGGTTCCCCTCTTTTGGGACGTTTTGATGAAGGAAGAGAGGATTATGTGAGGATATATCAAGAATGGACAGTTAGGGTTTGTCCATTGAGGGAAAAAATGATAAACTTGACTTATTCATGAGATATTGCTACTTCTTGTGATATCTAGTTTCTTATTTTATTTATTCTCTTTGGAAACTTTTAAACAACAAATCTCTTCCCAATTCTCCCTCCTTATAAGCTGTCTTATTATGGTGTAATTAAATGATGACATTTTCCATGTTGATCATAAATATTTCAGATTATGACATGTTTTTGAATTTGAAAATCAAATTTTAAATTTAAATTTTGAATCTGAATTTCGGCATCTAATTTTAATCAATGATCCTACTATTTTTTTATGTAACTTAATTCTATGAGACCATTGTTAAAAAAATGCCACATGTCTTGGTTCAGTATAATGTACATTATATATATTAAATAATTTTAATTTATATTATAGTAATCTATAATCATTATTTAAGATTATTATTATCTTAATTTTTTTTTTCATTAGCTTGGTCACTTGTGGTTATTTTTATGCAAACATTATCTATTTATTTATTTTTGTGGAGCAAAAAGTGATTGATTGAGGTTTGAACTTGGAACTTCTTGTTTTAAATATATTATTTTAATCAATTGTGTTATTAGTCATTCTTGTTATTAAGGCTTTTGCGTTTAAGTTTTGAATTTTATTTTTACCCAAGATCTATCAACTTTGTACTTATAATTATTTATAAACAAACAAATAAATAATGTTTATTATTATTTATTTATAAATTTTGAGAGTAATTAATATTTATGAAATTTATTATTTATTTAAAAAACTTTTCAATTTCCTAGGGTACTACATAAAGATTGCTAAGAGGTTGGATGGTGGAAGAGGGATTCTTTGTCAAAAGGGCGCAAGGTGACGCTTATCAAAGGAGTGTTGGCAGCCCTTGCCTCTTGCAACTTTAGCCATGTTCAGAACCAGAGTGGGTGTTGTCGAGGTGATAGAGTGGAGGTTGAAGTCATTCTTGTGGAAAGGTAAAGAGGGTGCAAAGATGTGACTAGCTTGTTGAGATGGGAGGTTAGAGGTTGGTCAAAGGCTAGAGACAATGGGTAGACTTGGGATTGGGAACATTGGATAGTAGAATGTGGCGCTTTGTGGAAAATGGTTCTAGAGATTTGCAATGGAAACCCCTAGCTTTATGGGCCCAAGTAATAGGATTATATATGGAGGCTAGTCCATGTTTGAATTGAGAGGGTTGGGGTAGAAGAATTAGAAGGAAGACATACTAGTTCCCTTAGATGTTTATTTTTCACTAGCCACTTGGATTCTTTATCACTGAAGGCCTAGGATTGGCAAGAAGCTCAGATTTTGATTTTGGGAAGATTAGTTGGTTGGTGAACTCCTCACTAGCAGAAATATTCCTTAACCTCGATCACCTTTCCATAGGAAGGAACTGACTTGTAGCTTATTTTGTTAATCAATAGCCTTCCATTACTTTCTAGTTTTCCTTGAACTGTCATTTCTTTGGAGGCCTCATGGATAGAGAACTTAAGAACAACCCTATGCTTCTAGATAGTTTATCTCGGTTAGAATTTCATATATGGGACCTTAATCCTAGTGGGTTTTTTTTTTTTTAAAGAAATCTTTTTCTGAGTCCTTATGTGCCTCCCCACACATACCTTTTTCCCTCTATCCAAAAGTAATATGGCTAGTTAATGCTCCAATTAGTTAGGTCCTACAGATGGCTACTAGCACACAGAAGGAGTAACACATGTAATTTCTTACTTAGGAATGCACCTAATTATTGTCTTTCTCCTCTCTACTATCTACTCTGTATTTGAAGGGGAGTCCTTCTCCGCATGACTATCTGCTTTGTATGTAGTTTAGATCAACTCTTCTTCAATTATAGAATTGCTAAAGAAATTTGGAATAAGTGGTTTGTTTTTTGAGTAGCTGGTATAGAGCACCATTAGACGTGGGGGAGACTCCCTCACTTTCACCCTTGACCATCCTATGTCAAGCTGAGAGGGACTGCCTTATGTCACATCTTGGCCTCTTTGAGATAAATAATAGATGTTTGGGAATAGTTTTATTCATTTTTTATGTACTTAGGGAAAACATCAAATTATAGGCCACTAGATGGGTGTCAGCATCACCATGGAGCACTAGGACATCCATCACCAGGTGGCTTCTAAACTAGAGTGGTTATCTTTCCTAGGTGGTAGATTTATGCATTGATGCGCATCATGTGGGCAGAGGTATTCATGCCTTCGAACACTTCTGTACTATCTTTCTTAATTTATTAATCTTCCACCAAAAAAAAACAAAAACATTTTTCTTTTGAGGAGAAACATGTGTGTGTATACATATATATGAATCTAAGGGTAAACTATCCAATGTTTGTAGTATGCATAACTGCACCAGATCTGTATCCCACAAACTGTTTATTTGAGTGATTATCAGCCACCCTAGAGGTAATTCAACTTGCCCAAGTACAAATAGAACTCAAAAGAACCCTTCAAGGATCTACACTCTCACTCCATGCAAGAGAGCAAATTTGGAAAGCAATGGAGATCAAATATCCTTTTGACCAAGGGGAAGTGAAAACCAAGTATTAGCTAATGAAACTTCTTTCCCATAGCAACGCTTCCACCTTAGCTGTATTGTTGAAAATCCTCCTATAAAGCATAAATAACTTGGATCTCCCTATTTGATATGTTTACCCTCATGTTATGACAAAGAGATCTCCTCCAATGCATTACCTAGCCGTAGCAATTTGTTGCCTAAAAATGTCTTCCATGCAATCACAAACCTACTTTGTGTACATGCAACTAAACAGTAGTTTCTCACTGTCCTACAAGAATAAAATACAACAATGTGGTGATATGCATATAGTAGGGTGGTGCCTTAGCAGAATCTCGCTAGTGTTGGCCTCGTCATGGGCAACACACGACCCAAGCATCTGTAATGTCGATGGGACATACAAGAATAAGATCCTTGCATACTAGGTGACAAAGAATTAGTGAGTCTGGGCTACCAACTAACGAATAATTTGTTCTAGTCTATGAGCACTTCTTGTAAGGCCTCTAGATAGTTGGAGATTCCAAACTAAAGAATTTGTATCATTCGAAGATGATTTGGAAGAAATGATATAATAAGATTATGATGAAGGGAAGAGTCATGAAAAGTGTGGGGTATAGGTTTGCAAGTGGTTTTGAACCCCTATCTTCTCAGATTCCTAAAGTGCATCCATCACCTGGTAAAAGATTGTGGAGGGAGAAATAAATCTCAAGGGCTCCAATAAGAACTTGCAGCTCCACTGTCAATTAACCTGTGTTCAATGCCTTAATATATATATATCAATCACATATGCTCATAATGATTGGCGGTTGTTGGTGAATCTCCAAAGCCAAGTGCACTCAAAGCCACCTTTCCCACTAGATCAGGACACTGTCCTCCTAACTAGGCAATTCATGGTTCCATCAGTCACCCGTCCCTTTCCACAAGGACCACTCAAAAATCTTCTCTATCTTCGTAATTAGCGCTCTAGGAACTTGAAAAATTGTCAAGAAATCATGAAATAGCTTGTTACACATGTTTCTAACTATATAATCATATTTGTTTTGGCAGTTCTAAGTTAAACAAATCTATACAAGCATTTAAATAAAAATTCTTTGTATTTCCTTACATCACCAGCTCTACACAAATTATTGATGACCTATCGAATGAATTCCCTATTATTAATTTTGAATTTTAAAGGACAAAATTTAGGATGAATTTGCTTTTCAATCCTTGGTATCAAACTTGGTGACTCTTCAAAACTTCTCATCCTCCTGTAAAGCTCTCATTGGGCAATGATCATCCATAGAGGTTCTTCCTCATATGCTCAAAACAAGTGCTAAAATACAAAAAATGGAGACTGACTGTGACTAAAGAACCTATAACCCCAAACTTTAAACTATATAAATCTCAAAGAGAGAATTGATATATACATCTGACGATGGAGAAGAACCTAATAGGAACTTATCTTGTCTTTTCTACCATTTATTTCCACTTTGCATCCATAATCTTGGATAACCTAATTGGCATTAGACTCTCACTAGATTATCCCTTGACCAGGATGACAGTTTCATTTGGTCCTTCAATTCTAGTGGTAGGTTCTCATGAAGATATGTAAAATATATTGAAGTTTCAAGTTCAGGAATTTGGTACGTAGACAGAACTATCTTGTGTCATGACCTTCACGTCCCTTACTCTTTCTTTTGTTTTTTTGAATAAACCTTACTCATTTTTTTGAACTATTTTACTCATTCTTGTATAACCCTTGCTTATTTAACTGATTTAAAGACCTATCCAAATTGTTTATTTTCATTGATTTAATGGAACTCCATCAGAAAGTTTCTTTTTGTGGCATTACACTCTCTCTTTTTGTGGCAATGTAATAGTTATGAAGTTATTCAGGCGTTGGATCACAAGAAACACCCGGTTGATGGGCCAATATGCTATTATGTGTTCAACACTCTTCTCTTTTGTCTGCTTGTTCTTAACATTTATTGGGGGGTATTAATGTTTCGAATGCTTGTAAAGCAAGTCCAAGCAAGGGGAAAGCTCGGGGATGATGTTCGATCTGGTATGTGCCATAATTTTCTGAATGGCATCTTTTTAACTTAAACTCCACCTCCAAGTTATATGGAATGTATTTTTGTCACATTGAAGATGCATATAAAGGGGTAGTTATAGTAACTTCAACCTATCTTGTGGGAAATAGCTCCCTTGTACTTCATGCTTGTTCGATTGATGATGTTTTTCTCCTGCAGATTCCGAAGGTGAAGATGAACATGATGATTAATTGTCCAACAACCGATATTTCATGTATGAACACATGTGAAATCAATCTACAAAATATTAGCTTTCTTTTTTGGGTTTTTTTTTTCCCTTATGTTTTTTGGCAGCCGTCTGCTTATATTTATCAGAGCTCTGTTCAATCTTATTGTAGATCAAATTGGCTCGCAAGCATGCTTGAGAATATTATCTATCAAGTCCATGGATCAATGCGATAGTATATATGAATGGACTGAAAAAGCAGGGATGGGTGCGTCTTGATTTGATATCATATAATGCCTAATAGTTATCGCATTCCTCACAGGAACTATGTGTTTTAATATGTTATTTTCTACACCAGTCTTTTTATTCTTTTTATTTATTTATTTATCTTTTGACACTGTTGGAGGAATTATGGCTTCTATGGTACTGTTATTGTTATAAATACGAGTGATTTTTGAAGGCTCAAGCTTAAATATTCTATAAGGTGAAATGATTAGAGCTTGTACTCAATCCAGGGTATGAGAGTATCAGTCTTTAAAGTAACTTTTCATTCATTGAGCAAGAGTTCACCAATGTTTAGCGTATACAGCTTTTTTTTTAAGGTGTGCATGGATTTTACCCGAAATAAAGGAATAAATAAATTGTTGCACCGTCGACCATGTACAAGGCAACATACTTATTGAACGAAATAAATAAATAAATTGGTGTATGGTGGAACGAACATCAACTTTTAGTCAAAAACCTTAACAGATTTGAACAAAGATCTTCTATCCTCATTGAGCACCTCTCTTCTCAAGGCCCTGCTTTAGAAGAAAAAGAAGTTAACACAAATCGCAGTTGTTTTTCATTTTTATTTTTCTTTTTGAAATCATATTGCCGGCCGTAGCATAGCCAATCAACAAACATAGGGCTAGTACTGATGACAATGTGCAGTTGTATATCATCCAAGTTGCAGAACATTGCTAGGAGCAGGTGGTGGCTGTTGCTGTGTTATGAAATTTATATTTCCAACTCCCAGACGTATCTCTCTTGCTTCTTTAATCATCACCACCAGAACATTTCTAGGACTAGCACCATCCACCCCCCCTCTCCCTTTTTTTATATTTTTTTTGTTTTGTTTTAGATTTTTAAAATATTTTTTATTTAAATTTAAAAAAGATAACTTTTTAAAATTTTTTGTTTTTATTTTTTAATATCTATTTAAGTTAATTAAATAATATAAATTTAGCTATATCATATAAAAAACTTATATTAAATTAAAATTTTCATATATTAAAAATTTATATTAAATTTAACTTTATCATATATTAAAAATTATATTAATTGATAACTAATTTTATATATTAAAAAATTTATAATTACTACAACATACCTAATACATTAATAATGTATTACAAATTAATATATTACTAAAAAGTACATTAATAATATATTAATAAAAAGTATATCATAATGCATTACAAATTACGAAATATATAAAATTAAGCTACTAAAATATACCTAATACATTAAAAAAAAATTACATCATAATGCATTACAAATTAAGAAATACATAAAATTATAACTACTACAACATACCTAAGACATTAAAAAAAAGTATATCATAATGCATCACAATATAAGAGATCTACTTTAATAGTTTGGTAAATTTGCACTAGATCCTCCAAGATCAGTAAAATATGTTGCAAAATCAGTCGATGCAGTGGAAGTTCCTTGTTGTCCAGCCCTCTTTTGTAAAATTCTTTTTTGTCCAGTTACAATGTATTCTCGTATAGCAGGATTAGAAATATAATTCAGATCTTTGAACAAAATTTTGTTCTATTTTTTCACTTGAGCAAACTCCAATTTTTTGACATAAATTTTTATATTTTGTTGTCTATCCATACTTGATTTTTTTAATATCTCCATAAGTTCTTTATTGTCAAGTCCATGCGACTAGCCATAGATGATATGGTATCATCAATTTTTCTTTTTTGTTTTGCCTTTTTAACTCTAATAGGACGAGATGGAGTATCACCAACCTCTTCTTCATTTAGGTAAAGAGAAAACGATGATCAGGAGTTGCTTGATTGTCTGACTGCGATGAATCAAAATTATTAATTTGTGGCTGCAGATTTCGTACTCAACTGGTGTTGTTATCTTTGAACTTCTCAAATTCCTTGACAATGTGCCAAACATGATCAAATTTAAATCCCTTTTGGTATTTTGGATCTTGGCGTAACATTTCCTTTGCTCGTCGTAACTACACATTCTTTTAAATGAAAAATTTAGTATATTGTTAATATAAGTCATTAAAAAATGAAAAAAAGTACTTATAATATCTTCAGCAGAAGCACCACTGGGATTCATATATTCAATTTGACGAACGCAACCATTCAATTTTTTCACATCAGAAATTATAGTACTTATTCGAGACTCCACCGATCTTTTGCTACGTGTAACCCAAGCCTCTTGCTTTCGGTTGCTATATGCTTCTTCAACACGAGTCCAAAAATGATCTTGTGATTGGTATCTTCCAATAATAGGATCTTGCAAAATTTGCAAATATACTTCGCAAAGAAGAATATCTTCATTTGCACTATATGAAAATACCTCTAAGAGGCATTTTCAGTTGAAGAAAATTGAGTGAAAGAAATAAAACCAAGGATGTGCTCGGATGCAATAAAATGAACTCGAGTTTGATGTGCAAAAATGGTAAGTGACCTTTGGTATTTATAGGCCACAAGAATGAGAATGAGGTTGAAAATCCAAATCAAAATCTCATTAGTCTCGTCATGTACATAAAAATCAGAATTAGAATCAGAATCCTGTCATACAGGTCCTATCATACACATCAAAATCAGAATCAGAAGCAGAATCTTGTCATAGTAGTCTCATCATGCACGAATCAAAATCAAAATCCTATCATACCGGTCTCATCATGCACATGAAAGTTAGAATCAGAATCCGAATCCTGTCATACCAGTCTCATCATGCACATCAAAGTCAGAATTAGAATCAGAATCCTGTCATACAAGTCCTTTCATGCACATCAAAGTCAGAATCAGAATCAGAATCCTGTCATACCGGTCTCATCATGCACATCAAAAACATAATCAGAATCAAAATCCTGTCATATTGGTCTCATCGTGCACATCAAAATTAGAATCAGAATCCTGTCATAGCAGTCTCATCATGCACATCAATCCTTCAATCCTCCATTCTATAAATATCAATCAAATTGCCTTACTTGACCATTGGCTACCCTTCAATCCTTCAACCAAAATTTTGGTCTGTTTGAACTTGTTTTCAATCTTTTTGTTTTTTTTTTATCATCTTTATCTCAATATGAATTTCATTGGAGGAGGATCATCTTCATCTTCTGAAGATTATATGTTAATGTTGGATGACATCGAAGCTATGAATAAAGCAATTGATGCAAAACAAGAAGCAATAGGTCGTGCAGTTTGCAAGAACAACACGCTCATATCACAAATGCTCAAACAACATGCTAAGCGTGCTAAACATTGTGGCTCTGTTTCAGGTCATATAGTCATTAATCGAGATAGAGAAATTGCCGATCGTAACCTTTTCAATGACTATTTTGCTGAGAATGCACGTTATAATGAAGCCATGTTTCGTCGAAGATTTCGGATGTCGCGAAATTTATTCATCTACATTTTACATGTAGTTAAAAATCATGAAAGTTACTTCCAACAACGAAGTAATGGACTTGGGAAGCTCGGGTTGTCACCATTGCAAAAAGTAACTGCTGCATTTTGCATGTTGGCTTATGGTCTTTCGGCCGATGCTACTGATGAGTACATTAAAAATAAGCAAGTTAATAGCGATTGAAAGCATGAAGAGGTTTTGCCGTGCAATGGTGGAGATATTTGCAGAGCGTTATCTTTTTGTTCACCAACTACAAGTGATGTTGAAAGACTGCTTTATATTGGTGAAAAGCGTGGGTTCTTAAGGATCCTTGGCAGTTTAGATTGTATGCATTGGAAATGAAAAAATTGTCCAACAGCATGGGCTGGACAATATGCAGGTTGAAGTGGTTCGCCAACCATTATTCTTGAAGCTATTGCAGACTATGATCTTTGGATATGGCATGCATATTTTGGTATGTCGATGACAAATAATGACATTAATGTGTATCATCACATCTTTTTTCTAATTTTACCCAAGGTATTACTCATCCGACTCATTATATTATTCAAGGAAAATAACATAACATGGGTTGTTATTTAGCTGATAATATATACCCAAAGTGGTCTACGATTGTTCAATCTATTCACCAGCCACAAGGACAAAAAAAATAATATTTTGCCAAGAGACAGGAAGCGTGTAGGACAGATGTTGAACATGCTTTTGGTGTTCTGCAATCACGATTTGCTATTGTAGCCAGACCAACACGTTATTGGAAAAAGATGTACTGCATGACATCATGACTGCTTGCATTATTATGCACAATATGATTATAGATGATGAACGTGATCTTGATATATCAATTCCAGTTAATGAAGATGCAAGGGAATCACCAACTATAAATGTTGAAATGGCTGAAAATGAAGATATTCGTTTTGCACAAGTTTTGGCTTGACATCAACAAATTAGGGATACGAATACTTATTTTGAGCTTCGAAATGCATTAATTGATCATCTGTGGAAAAAATATAGTAATTTAGATGATTAAATGTATTTATTTAACAATTAATGCAATATTTTCAGCAATTAATTTTATGAGGTTAATTTTAATGTTATATTTTGTACCATTGTAACTTTATAATTAATGTTTTATATTTTTTGATAATTAGATATATATTAATAATTTTTATGTATTAATAATCATTTTATAATATAAATTTAATTTAATTTAAAATATAAAAATTATTATAAATTATTTATTATTTATTTACTTATAGATATAACAAAATAATAAAATATATAGGTAGAAATATTAATTTTAATATAAATAATATAAATGAATATAAAATAAGATTAAAAAAGAATATTTTTAGAATATGCTTTTTTAAAGGGAGGAATAGTGTAAATATAAAGGGATGGGTTGGAGATAGATTAAAATTTGAAGGGAAGTGGGGCTCAATTTGGAGGAGTGGTCCCTCCAAATTTGGAGGAATGAATTGGAGTTGCCCTTAGGTATCAAAGTATGGAGGGATAAACTCAACAGTGTGGAGGGATGAATGTAATGGAGCAGATTTAGGTACTTAACAGTGTGGAGGGCTAAATGTAATGGTGCAGATTTAGGTATCGAAGTGGTTATGTAAATTCAATGGATTTTTCTGGTTTGGTGTGGAGTCAGTAACAGTTATATGTTGGCAACATGGTAGATTAGACAATACACTAGAGAGCCTGTTTAGGTTGGAGTCAATAACAGTTATAAATGTTTGGCAACAAAGATTCCATGAACAGACACGTGCTTGATCAATTTTATCAAGGCATGGACCATAGCGTGCCTCGGCCGTGCTAGCATGTTTGTGCCACCGCCGTGCCTTAAGAATGCACCTTACTTTCTAACTCATTTAAAAACAAAAAAGAAAAAAAAAAAGAAAAAACCAAAAAAGTAAAAGAAAAATGTGTTGTGTAATCTACTTCTTTTTTTCTCCCTTTGGATAAATAAATTTGATTAGCAATATATATCACAAAAAGATTAAAGAAAGCTTTTGTTTCAATTTTGTAACAACAATAAGATGCTGTTACGAATATGGTAGTTAAAATCATGAATCAGAACTAAAACATCTAAAGCTTGATGTATGGGATCCGGATTCTGATCGATGAAACATAAGATTCGTGTTCCATATGTGAATTCTACATATTAATATATATATATATATATATATATATATAGAGGAATAAAGACTAGTGCTTTTTCAACAAATTCATGATTCAATCAAAGTCAATTCCCCGTGATTCAATTAGTGATTCACTTACAATGAAAAGGTAAACTAATTAGAATCAGTTTGGGATAAATCATATCATGAAACGTAGAATTCAACCATTTGAATTGCAATTTTGACTGAGTTACAAAAGCATTAAATTGCTTCTTGCTTTGAGTTTCTTTCTTTCTTTCTTGGATAAAATTTTAAATATAAAAAAAAATATCACACTAAGAACAACCGTAAGATAGAAACATTTACCACTATTGTTAATGTTATGATGTATGATTGGATATTGAAAAAGGCCTTTTGGATTTTTATCTATTTTGACTTTTTTAGTTAAAAAAAATGTGTAATAAATTTTTTAAAAAGGATTTTGCGCCTCACTTCACTCAAGCATGTGCCTTGCCTTTTGCCCTGTGCTTTCTAAAACTAAATAATTGTTTCCCGCAAAGCTTGCTTTATGTCTTGCTCGAGTCTATTGCTGGAATAAGCTGGGGTACTTTACTTTGATCTCACTCTATAACTCCTAGGTCGCTTCCTCAAGTCCATAGTGTCTCTATAGGACCTTCCCCAGTGGAATATCCTTGTTTCTTAGACTATGAATTTTCTTTTTGCCAAAATTCTCACTAGCGCCTCCGTATAGTGGCATTGCCCTAGAATTGAATGTCTCCATCGTGAATGGCATGAGATGGGTATGAGTGGTACTTCTCCAGCATAAACACATGAAATATGTCATGGACACCTGATAAGTCTAGCGTGAGTTCCAACCTATTGGTGTTATCCCCAACTCTTTTAATGATATCGAAGAGGCATACCTTGGCGCTAACTTGGCCTTCATGCTAAACTGCTTGATACCTTTCTTTGAACTAATGTAGAGGAAGAATTTATCGCCCTGTTGAAACTCTAAGAAACTACGTTGCCTCTCTGCATAGTTCTTTTAGTGCCTCTATGCTATAGCCAACTTCTTCAGAATGAGTTGGACCTTATCATTAGTCTCTTAGATTATGTCAGGTTTGGCTAATAGCTAATTTGTAATACCCCAAAAAATTTATGTTAAAAATAAATAAATAATAAATAGATAAATAAATACATAATAATAATAACTTATAAATAAATTAAGAAATAAATAATAAATAAATTAATAGTAATAATAGCAATAAAATAAAATTGATGAATAGGATAAAAGAAAATAAAGAAGTAAGAAAAAAGATATATAATAAATAAATAAAATATATAGATATATTAGATGATAGTGAAATCATAAAGAAAACAATAATAATAAATTTAGAATAATGTATGTTAATGAGTTTGTACACATGAGACATTAAATACTAATGTTTATGGATACGTATGACATTATTAAGTGGTAACATTTCATATAGGGTGGTCTAGATGCTAAGGAAAGAAAAAAAAATTAATAGAATAATATCAATGAGATAAGATCATCCCACATAAATTATTGAAATATTTATTTGACAACATAGCAAGTAATATTGAAAAATACTAAAATATCCTTCTAGAAAAATACAATGGAGTCCCCAATCCTTATATTGTTGTAAGGAGAAGTTCTAACCCTTGGATTAAAACTACAAATCAAAATCTTGATCATCCAATTTAAATTAATTTATTTGAATTATAACCATATTGAGAGAATTCTCTTAATTAAAGAAATAATCAAAAAAGGATGATATGAAATCAAATTAGAAACAAGAATATAGAAAAACAAAACTAAGAACAAAGATACCTTAGGGATGTTTGGAAATTTATCCAACTCGAGGAATATTCCCAATTCTCCTAAGTTTATTCTCAAGATTCAAGAGAGAGAGTTCAAGAGAGAGAGAGAGAGAGAGAGAGAGAGAGAGAGAGCACGGAGGACATTCCACTTAGTGTTCTTCGCTTCTTCTTCTTATTTTTTTCTTCTTCTTTTCCTTACACAAACCCTAGCTGTCCCTTAATCCACTATCTTTTTGGGCATTGCTCTATCCTTCTCCCTTCCCTTTTTTACTCCCATACACCATTAGGGAACGTTTTCAACATCTACAATCAAGAGAAACAAACTTGAGGAAGAGCCACAATAACCCACCTTGAAGGAAACACCAAAGTAAGTAAAACGATCCATGGAAGTATTTGTAGAAGAACAAAAAAAGTAGTATTTATCTCTTCATCTTAGAAAGACATCACCAACCATTGTTAAGTTGTGTTTCTATTTCTTTTTACCTAAATTTTGAAGTTGAAATCATACTAACTAATAAATCCATATGAAGGTGCAAGTTTGTACATAGTAGCATGGTCTTGAAGGGATGAGGATCAGACGAGCAACAAGGTATAACTCCTTCATTCTTCTAAAAATCTTTCATTATTATGTATTATGATTAGAATAAAGGATTCCCCATGGCTAGCCATGATACACAAAGGAGCATAAAATATCTATGGTAGATGTATACTTGTGCTCACGCATAAGTAATATGTTTTGAGTGCATTTTATGGCCATTGCACAAGTCTTTCTGGAACACTTAGATAGCCATTGATATCAGTCCATATTAGTGGGTGTTACACATTTAGGACTATCTTAGAGCATAATTAAGAAGGCCCTAAGTTCATGCATGTGAACCTTGCATAGAGTTAGGTTTTTATGCATGGAAATTCCTCAAATAATCCAATTGGTGGATTGATTTGCAATGAACAAAAAATTGATATATTTCAATCACTTTCCAAACACCTTTAGATCCTAAATTGATTGGTTTGGCCCAACACAATATTACATGAACACACAATCGAATAACTTAGACAATAGTTCAAACTATGTCCTTGTGCAATGTATAAAGACCACCTATAGGAGTTGAAAATTTTTAATTTTGGACCTCAATTTTAAATATAAAAAACTATCACTCACGCTTATTGGAAATAGGACTAAGAATGGGAACAAGGGACAAATTGGATAGAAACTCAAAAGAAAATGCAAAATTGTAACACCATATGCACAAAGTGCCCCAATAGTTAATTGAAAAGGGGACAAATAAGAGTCAAATGACCCTTGAATAAGTTTCCATCAGTTGGTTGTGTCACGAACACTTTCTTAGGTGACGTCACAATCGACATAGAATTCCCAAACATATTAGAATACCGACATTTAAGAAACTTTTAAGCCTTCGTAACCAAATCATCAATTTCCTGGAAAAAAAATTGATAGTCTCCTCTAACGATATAACATGTCATCAAGTCAAAATGATTTGATATATCACAATCAATATAAAAAAATAGACATCCCTTCTCAAATTAATTATTTATCTACATAACAACCATGATTTATTTTGAAAATACATTCAAGTGGTAATAGGTAT
This sequence comes from Tinospora cordifolia, assembly GCA_030144865.1. NCBI lineage: Eukaryota > Viridiplantae > Streptophyta > Magnoliopsida > Ranunculales > Menispermaceae > Tinospora > Tinospora cordifolia. Next base: position 55,124 of record JAJIYU010000279.1, read on the forward strand.
ATATATATATATCTAAAAACACCATAGTTTGGCTAATTGTTCCAATCAACTATGTATTGTAAGTTCCAAAAAAAAAAAAAAAGAAAAAAACTAGTAACTACTACTACAACATTTTTCCTTTCCCTTTTTTGTCAAAACCTTGAGAAAATAATGAAGAATAGGGTGAGCAAAACAATAAGCTTAGTGAATAATCCAACCTTTGGCCATTATATGTATAAAAACATGAAAGGTAGAACAAATTTTAAAGTCACGTGCAAACAAAAATAAAAATAACATACACGCACCATATAACATGTGAACATGCATTTAGTTTCAACACTATGCAATCTCTTTAAACATAAATCATCTCCCTCTTTCCAGATAACATAGTGAGTCTACTCCTCATGTGCAAAATGAGGATTCATCGACCTCTAATTATCAATTTGACACCCTATCCATCTCTATGTCTTTCATTCCATGCCAAGAATGTACCAATGAAGATTGCTATAACGGTAAATCTTGTGAGTCTTTTTTATGAGACTATAACCTATAGAAATGCTGCTATGTCAATAACCTACTTAGGTATGTCAATTGTCATGCTCTAATGCATCAAAATCATTTTATGAAATTTAAATAGTTATGCCATGTTGTATACCATTTTACTCAAAAAAATTAAAAGATTTAATATAATACTAGTGTCACTCATAATACTAAAAGTAAAGATTACTCACTAAAATTAACATCTAACTAATTCCTAGTAATCCAAAATTTAATCTTTGATCTACAATACTATCCTGTCACAAAATCATTCCGTACACACCAAATCAAATTCAATTCATTTTGATTATTTTATAAATCACTTTGAACGTATTTACTTCTCATATTTAGTCTTATATATGCATTTGACTTCACATATTGGTGCGCATTAGCTTGAATATTCTAAATAGTCTTTAAGATTATTCTTTTTCCTCATATAAAATATTATCATTGCAAAAAATATAAAAAATAGACTTCCCACTATATTTTACTAATTTCTTCAAATTTTTATAAGTAACCAACATTACAAGAAATTCATGCTACAACATGTAATGTTCCTTGTCATACCCATACCACAATGTGAGTTGTCGATCCAGGTGTTGTTAAACACTCAACTACTTTTAACAACGGTCACATGCCCATTGTTCTAATGTGTTGTGTATTGGTCTTAAACTGAGTTTACAACAACATTTGAATGTTGTTAAATACAACAGTCTTTTAACGCATATTCAATAATGGTCATGATGCATGTTGTTGTAAATACATTATAACAACAGACGCCCATTGTGAAAACTTTAACCTTGAACAACGGTTACATGAGTGTTGTTGTAGGAGACTTGCAACAAGGTGTGCCCGTTGTTAACAACTATATCCGTTCATGGAAGTCCAACCTTTCAACAACGGTTACGTGATAGTTGTTATACGGCTATTATAACAACATGCACCCGTTGTAAAAATTCTCTTTCAACAAGAATAGTCTGCATGTTGTTTATATAGTTCTTGTTACAACGAATATGGAGTAGTGTCATATGTGTCAATTTTCTTTTGAAATCATACAAATATTTTGTTAAAATATATAATGCATATGTTTACCTATACTTGTACATTCATAACCTAAAACAAATATTTGCTAAATTATACATTAAAAATTCATCCTATTATTTCAAAAGTTCATTTAATATCACTTAAAGGTAATATATTTCATAGTCTCACGCATACAATTCATCAAAAAGTGTAATTATTATTTACGCTACTTATCATTAATCCTCATGAACAAAAATAAAAACTTCTATAAGCAAAAATTCATTGGAGCATCATCATGTCTCGTCTCGTCTTGATTACCTATCCAAAAATTGCATAAAAATATATTAATATATTGATACATAAGTAAAATAATATTAACCATACAAAACTAGTGATGAGTAACAACCTCTTGAAGAAGTCAAAAATTAGAGAAAACCTTGGTGTGGCAAAGAAATTTTTATCAAACATGCCATTTAACACAGAGGAAATGTATCAAAATATTTAACTTTTACATAATAATTAAATTATAAAAGCATACCTATTTATAATAGTCTTATATACTTCTATGGCCAAACAATTGTAGTTCCAATAGCATCACTCAAGTATTGAATTTCAGATGTAGGTCTATATAAATCAGTTTCTTCATACACTACCTTTACAACGCAAACTCTCCAACAATTAGAGCGTAGTGGGAAGCAATGAACTTTAGCTTTAGGATTTGTATAAGAAATCTTTCATATTTCTACAACTTCTTCATCTTTTTCATTTTCGAGATGCCAATTCAATAATTCACATCTAGCATTTTCAAAAGACATTTTTTCATGGGTGGGCCTGCTACCCTGTTGTGACTACATATTTACCTGAACAAATTACTGATAACATAAATATTATAAGAATAAAAGTTTATAATCAAAGTTGGATTCAAAATATAGTTTACTTGTGATGTTTGAGCTTTCGAATTTATCATATTCATCCATTTTGGCTTTGAAGCTATTGAACCATATCATAAAATATATTTCACTATATATATTTAATTACTAATTACATTGCAAAATAATAGACCAAAGAAAATTTTAGGCCTAGTTATCACCTGTTGAGATTGCATTAATAGCATGGTAGTCAATGCTTCAACTCTTTCCTTGAGTGTATCCATCTTTTTTGCTTTTTCTTCAAGAGTATGTATCATTTCTGCTTGATCTTAAATTATATTTTGTAAAACCTTTACTTTTCCATTACTTTGAATTTGAGCATCAAGCTTTAAAGGTGTCGCTCCAAATTCAAGTCCTTGAACTCGCCCATGATGCTCAGGCCCCAATACTTTAGTAATGACATCCTCTTTTAAGTTGTCTCTCACAATTAAATTGGTGGTAAATTGACTAATTTCATTAATCTTTTCCTGCATTTACATAAAAACAATTAAATTAACTCACTTTCTATTGTTATATAATTTCAATATAATTTGCTTTAATGATTTAATTACGATTGCTTCTTGAATTGCTTCATTTAAAGGCTCACCATTCTTTCTCAAATGACCCTTTGTTCATAAATCTAGTATCGATGAGTACAAATTTTTGTTTTCCATATTTTAGTGTAATTCAATTAAAATTTTATTATTGCTTGACGTTCCAAAGGCCCCCTAAAGTTATTCAACTTTGGTATTTATATTGGTGTTTATAGAAGATATGAATACAAACTCATTATATATTTGTGATCTGTGTATGTCATCACGAGTGCACTGGTATGATTTTTTTTTTTTTACTTAGTTTTACTCAATATGGGGAATATCCCATTTTTGGTTACCACTATAAAACACCACTTATAGTAAAAATAACTTATCTATACATTGAATTCGTTGCAAAATGCCAAATTTTCTTTTTTTTTTTCTTCTCTCTGTGTTCTTTTTTTTTCTGGGTTTCAGGTTTGTGAAATGAGGAATGAAAGAAGGAGATGAGAAATGAGAACCACCGCCCTACTATATACATACATACATACATACATATATATATATATATATATATATATATATATATATATATATAACCAATAATCTCACCTTAGTAACCATCTTCTCATTTCATGTTATCATTTCTTTAAATTTTTTTTTCCTTTTTTTGAAACAATTTGTTTCTTGATTAACTATAGAGAACCAATGTGATAAATCCAACACTCAAACACCAAGTCCATAAGCAACATTTATCCCATTAACGATATGAATTATTACTATTATACCCATAATACACCATCTATTAAATTAATTCTTATACTATGTATACTTTATATATCCATATTCTTAATATTAATATTTCTCTTTTAATTTTTTTAAAATATCTTTATACATTATATTTTCTTATTTCATGTGATATTATGTACGCTTATATGTACTTATATTTAATTCTAACGTCACACATATATGTTTAATACGCATACCTCATGTCTATATGCAATAAAAGTTATGGGTCATTACAATCTCCTCAACTAAAGAAATTTCATTCTCAAAATTAAAAGAAAGGGAACGTACCTCAAGTAGTGGAAAGATTTGAAAACTACTCCCACATCATATCCTCATGCTCCTTGGTTTGCTCTTCATTTTCATGAAATTATTCCTCAATTTTTGTATTCTTTTACCAACTATTTGGGTCTTTCTTCATGGTTACTATAATCCCCAAGTTGTAATTGAGTCACATCAAGAGTATGCATTGGTAATGGATAATATTTCCTTAACACGGACACATAGAACATGTTATGAGTGTGTAACACCCCGCCTCCCCCACCCTATTTGTCCTGCACATTACCGTCGCGTGCAAATTCTGTTGGACATTCCCTTTTTTTCCTCTGGCCACTCGGGAGGCGAGCGATGTCACGTCTCTAGCTCTTTTATTTTTTAAGTCTCAACTTGCAGAGACTTCCTGAGCAATAATAATTCAAGAACCGATTTCATAACACACGAGTAGAATCATTGATATAGAGAAATCAACATCATTTATTTGATATTCAAATATTCAAGAGTTTGCAAATCTTCATGTTTATTACATGAGAAAATAATCTCAAATATTGACAAAAGGACTTAGGGCCAACTTGTAGTACCTACAAATATCGTCAAATAATTAAAACTTAAAAAATAATATATAAAATAGAATAAAATAAAATAAAAGAAAATAAAATAAAGTAAATAAGAGAATTCAAAAGGTTTCTAAAATGAAATCAATCCAAAAGAATGTATTAGCAACTTCTAAAATGATTACTTAATACTATATGTGTCAGACAAACAAATAAAATAGAGAATTAGAAAAGTTTCTAAAATGAAATCAACCCAAAAGAATATATTAGTAATTTCTAAAACCTTTACTTATTTTTATGCATAGGAAATAAATAAAATGGAAAGGGGAAGAGTTTTAGAAAGGTTTTTAAAAACCACTCTAAGAAGCTTCCAATGTATTAGCAACTTCTAAAATTGATACTTGCTAATGTTTGTGAATGGAAAACAAGGAAAATAAGGAATTAGAAAAGTTTCTACAATGAAGACATCTTAAGCTTGCCAATTTATGCCCATTGGAACTCTATATAAACTCAAGCATGAGCCCCATTGTCTTCATCCCAGCAAGAACAAACCAATTCTCTTCTTGCTTTCCTTGCCTCTTTTTTGGCGTCCTTTTTATTCTTTGGAGCAATTAGAGTAGTAGGAAGGTGGAGAAACCGAGTTTTGCACAAATTCTGTGCTAGAAGTTGTGTTGAGAAACTAAGGAGATTTGAAGGTTTAATAGAGGTTTCAAGGAACTTGAAATCCCATGATCAAAAGGATTAAGTGATTGAGGTGGAAGTGATTTCTGAATTTTAGTTTATTATTTTGATTTAAATATTATGTGCATAAATGCTTGTTTAGTTTAAAAATATGCCATGATTATACATGTTATATGCACGCTTAGGGTTATATAACTAATGATGCATGATTTGTGATGATATGATCTATGCTTTGACATGCCTACCATGAATACATGTTGTTTACTATTTGTCTTGAATTTATCATGCCATTGTTTATCATTAATAAAAGATTAAATAAATATTATAACCACATATTAGCTTGGGGACGAATTTTCATCGTGAGTGTTCCAAACTGGTATATTTGGGATATGAATTGAAGGTTTGGATTTAACCCCACTTCATCAATGATAGGTTTGAAGGTTACCTATTCATAACCCTTATCTCAGGGAGTGAAGTCTTATCTCGACTACCAGTCCCATCTCATTAAAACCCACCTAAGGTTGGGAGTACCCATGACTAAATCATCCATCGCGTCATTACGTGGTTAGGATACTTATAATGTTTCTTTAATGATAAATCACACAATTAATTGGATTAAATTAGACATACAATATGTAAGCATGGTAGTAATCATTCAACAACATCTTGGAGCAGGTTATACAACACAGTTCATGTTATCATACATATTATGCATTATGGTTCATAAATGTAACACCCCAACCCCCGTATCATTAAGCATTGGACACATCCACCATTTTTTTTTAACAGTGGACTAAACCAAACGGCAGGCTGGGCCAGTGTTACATTACAAGCGACACACACTTGACTTTCTATTTCAGTCATTTCATGCCTTGATCATATTTAACCGCACATAACTTAAAATTAAGAATTTAATAAGGTAATAGTATAAGAAATAACTGAAATTCACAAACTCAATTAATTAAATAAAATTGAGTACATAATTTAAAATATTACAGCAGAAGTCTTAAAACTTGAGCAACATGCCCTTACATAAAAATTAGAAACTTTAAAAAGAACCTAACTAATATTCATGGTCTTCATGTAATTTAGTTCCCTGAAAAATAAAAGGAAGGGTGAGCACACAGCCCAGTGGATCTTTCTAA
>JAJIYU010000280.1:0-57764 GCA_030144865.1 Tinospora cordifolia
GGGGGTTTACCCCCCCCCCCCCCCCCCCCCCCCCCCCCACCCCCCACAAAAAAAAAAAAAAAAAAAAAAAAAAAAAAAAAGGAAGAGAGAGAGAGAGAGAGAGAGAGAAGAAAAAGAATCATGTTAATGGTTAAGTGCCGCGTGTTCGAGCACAAGCCGTCAAGCCCCATTTGGTGATTTAGTTCAGTCACTGGAACGAGCACAGCTACGGGAAAACCACAAGCGAAACGAGGCGGAGACGGGAGACAAATTATTCATTAGGTAAGTTGATCCTGACTTTTTGTTCTTGTTTTCTTCTTGATTGCATTTGGATATTCTCTTTCGTTCTGGTTGGAGCGTCTAGGGTTTATCATTGTCGTCCGATCAATTTCTTGTGAGGAGTCGTCCGTGAGAGATCGCGGAAGTCGTTGTTTTTCGACTTATTGGTTGTTTTGATCCAAGTTGAGCAGTATAATGTCGCGAAGAGTTGTCTCCAAATGACGCATTTTGTTAAAAGTTATTATTTTGATGTTCTTCGATTTCCATAGGGTTGATTGCAGAAGCAACGCAATTTCGTTTGTAGTTGATACTTTTTATTTTATTTTTATCAGAAATAGAATAATTACTAAACAATATACCGAATCACACAAGCAGAAAATAAGTAATGGAAACCCATCACGAGGCACCGCCATCTCAATCCAAACGTCCATTGCTATTCAACAAGCATCCAGAGCCTCTATTCCAAACTTTATGCATTTTTCAAGCAAATTTAGCAACAATGCTGGGACAAGCACCAATTAGGGCCCCTCCCCTGCTGCTTATCGTAGGTATTGATCTTTTTCTGTGAGCTAAGAGCCACCCAAAAACTCTAAAATCAGTTGGTGACTGAACCTGCCATAAATTTTCTGAGAGTTGAAAAAATAAGTGGAGAAGACGAATGACAAAGTGATTCGAAAAAAAGATTTGCCCTGAGAAAAGGCCAGATGAGGTAGGAATTTGCACTATAGACTATCCCCGGAGGTAGATTACCTAACTGAAGATAGTTGTCCAATAAGGGTACAATCTTGTTATTCTTTCTGCCAGTTAGGGCTGTAGAGAAGTGGAGATTCCATGATAGTATGGGTATGATGAAGGGATGATCCATAGATGGGAAATGAGAAAATTGGTTGGTGATGGACTAACGATCACTGGCTCAAAGGGAGGCATGAGTCTGCCAATGGGGATTACCCAACTATGTATCTGTCCATGAAGAAAAAAATTGTGGCCATTTCCGACTCTTAGTCTTGTGTGCTGGTAGAATTCTGGTTCTAGATGTCAAATAAACTTCCGTAGGTATCTAGAAGTAGATCTTCTTATCCTTCCTCAACTACCAACTTGATCCTGACAAACACTCGGGTCATGTTTGCTGCAAACAACTCGAGCCCATAGCAATAATCAAATACACGTGATAGATCCGGGTAATACTTCCTAAACATAGACATGTGGAATATATTGTGTACACCCGCTAATTGTGAAGGCAATGCCAGCCGATAAGCCACTCTTGTTCCTTGAAGTACCTCCAAAGTCACTTGCTACATGAGCAATGGTTTGTAACCTTATATTGTCGATCCGAAGACCACTCTTCTGTTGTGTGCAGCAGAAGTAGAAATTAATCAAATAAAGTATACAGACACAAATAATTAACAATTTGAACAAAAGCAAATCAACTCAATTGCAAGAATACTTAAATTTATTGTGGTTTGACATATCACCTATGTCTGCAAAAGATGAGAAATAATTCATTATAAGAAAATACAAATAGGTTATGACCTATAATCAAATCTACCTAAATTTCTATACACAAAAGTTTTGTTTGGTGTTGTGGTATCTCATCCGACATCAATATTTTATATTTAATACAATAGTTTCCGTTTCAAAAAAAAAAATAAAAAAATCTATACACAGAAGTTCTTTCACACAAAATCTAAATTCTCATTGATGTTTCTCACATACCCCAACATGTGTTTATATGAGAAAAAATTCTAATTAGTTTGTAATTTCTAATTAGATTTTAAAATACAAAACTAACTAAATTGTCAACATCAACTAGGAAACTAGTACTACAAAAGTTGTTTCTAATTTGAATTTCAGATTGAGTAGTTTAGAGCCACATAGTATCTAACAATCTCTACCTCGGCAAGAACTGCTTGAATTATATCACTATATTCTCATCTTGGTGTATGCCTGAATGCACTCATCTGTGAATAACAACCTTATCTGTAATAGGTGGGTTCACATCTGCGACTGTATCTGTAAAACTCATATATTGTCAATTTGTTCGTCCATTAGCTATAATTGATTCCGATTGTCATTGATACTCACATGCATGATTCTTATCAATCGTATCAACTCCACTTAAAACTATATATTCCTACAAAAATACAAGTTATTCTTCCTAATTTCCTTCATCACCACCAATGCATTTTGTACATTCTTTAGAACACCTACTTCAATGGTGAACTTGAAGCCCTTTGATTCAACTGTACCAATAGAGATTATATATATATATGTATGTATGTATGTATATATATTTTCAAATCTGACACATATCATACTTCGGTCAAATGTTCGAGTGTTGCATTATCTAACTTCAACTTGATTGTACACATTCCTTTAATTTTACAGGTACTGTCATTTCCCTAAAAACTGAACCATTATCACCCTCTTCAAAATAGAAAAATCAATTTTTATTATGACACATATAATAAGCACTACTTGAATTTAAGATCCAATCATCATATCCATATACTAACGACGAACAAGTTAAAACGTAATCAAAATCTGTATCATCCTCCATGTGTGCTATATTCATATTGACATTGTTCTTCTTCTTAAGCTTCGTATGGTCTTTCCAATGTTCCTTTAGATGATAAAATCAGCATTCATTTTTTGTTAATGTCCTTCTTTTTGAAGACTTTTTCCTTGATTGCGATTTACTAAATTGTTTGTCATTAGATCTGCCTCTTGCAAATAGACCTTTTGACTAATGATCACCAACTAGAGCCTTCTTCTTTATCTCATTTGAAAGGAGCATTGCTGAAACATCATCAAAATTCAAATTGTCTTTTACATGAAGCAAAGTAGTGACAAAGTGCTCATATAACCTAGGAAGCAAACAAATGAGGAGTAAAACTTTGTCTTCATCTTCAATCTTCTGAACAACAGTTAACAGATCTGCAATGATTCTGTTAAATTCATTGAAATGCTTATTCATAGTTGTATCTTCTTTCATATGAAATATGTACAATTTTTTCTTCTTATACAACCTATTTGTGAGAAACTTTTTTATATATTTATCTTTCATCTTAGACCAGATCAATTCTACAGATTTTTCATGCTTAACACTATTCATAATCTCCTTCGTAAAATACAGTCTGATTATGCTGAATGACTGTACGTCAAACTCATCCAAATCTTCATTTTACATATTTGCTGGTCTTCCTTTTGGACCCAACAAAGCCTTGTGTAATTTCTACTATATCAAAATGTCTTTGAGTTGGACTTGCCATATGCCAAAATCATTGTTGCCATTAAATTTTGTATTTGATGCACCCATAATATTGCTTGTCATATTAACACTCAGATTTGATCACTGAGTAAATCTCATCACTTTGAACCCAATGCAAAAAACAAAACAGAAATTTGACTTTGAATGACTCCGATGTCACCAAAATAAATCGATATGGGTGAATTTTTTATTTATTTATCCGTGTACGTGTGGGACTCAAAAATATATTTCCTTGGTAAATTGGCAATTGGTTTCTTTAATGCAAAGTAACCATAAACAAGACAATTTTTTTTTTCTTTTCTTTATGAATAACTCCTTGACTTTTCCAACAAAAGAAATTAATCAAATAAATCGCAAACACCTAAATAGTCAACAATCCGAACGTAAGCAAATCAACTCAATTGTGAGAATACATAGATTTAAGTAACATGGTTTAACATATCATCTACGTCCATGAGAGATGAGAAATAACCCACTATAAGATAATACAAATAGGTTACAATCGATAATCAAATCTATCCAAATTCCCTCACACAAAAATGCTATGCTTCTCACATACTCTAACAAGAGTCTATATAAGAAAATAGTCCTAATTAGTTTCTACTTTTTAATTAATGTTCAAAATACAATACTATCTAAATTATCAACATCAACTAGGAAACTAGTACTAAGGAAACTGTTTTTAACTTAAATTTTACATTGAGTGGTTGAGAGCCACCCAATATTTAACACTTTCTTCATATGTTTCTACACCACATCCCATTTAATCAAGTTGCCTGCGTCAGCACCTGCTTTACTCTCCCAAGAAAAAGTCTCGAATTCCTTTCAATATCTCTAGCTGTCCCACTCGAAACTTTGAACATGGATAGGTAAGAGGAAGATAAGTTGTCAAAACTGCTTGAATGAGTGTTAGTCTTCCCCCTTCCCTTTAGACAAAAAAAAGTATGTCCATAATGCCTCTTAAAGATCTTTGCTAACACCCACTCCCACAACTCTACTTAAATGGGGTTTCCACTTAATAGAAGGCTTAAAGATTGCAGTGGCCAAACCACATGCCAACTTATATGCCAATCTAAATACCAAACAAGAATCATGGCGGTACTTGCCATCTGGCACTTAGCCACGTTAAACGTCAGTCCTGGCATGGAAAATTGAAGCATTTAAGTAGATGAATAGGTTTTGAAATTTTTTTCTTCCTCCCCGTTCAGGGAAAAAAAAAAAACATATCATCTGCAAGAAATGGTAGAGTATATCTAGAAATATTACCTTATTACATTATTAAGCTTAAATGTTTTAATCTAATAGTAAGGGGATTAAGTAGAGTAGAGGAGTCGCTTTGGAATTTAAAAAGCTTTTACATGTGTTGTTCAAGATTTGAGGATATGGAGCATATTCCCACAAAAATAAGGGTCATGAAATTAAGAAGGATCATTTAAAACTATCTATAGATGATTAAAGTTGAGGACCTGCAAGACAGTTGCTTTTGACTTGATAAGATGAGTTTATGAACTTATTTGTACCACTTTGATCCATCAAAAAGATAAATGTTATCCCATCATGTAATTAGTTTTATCCATGTTATTTGGGATCATCATCTTCTATCACTACCATCTACAATTTATACACATCATTCTTTCTAACTGAAACATCAATTGTTTTTGTTTTGTGTTTGAATATTCTTGGTTGGTTTTCTTTAATATGCTTCTGTTTGAATTTGTTCTTACATTTTTCTCTTTGTTCATTTTCTAAATTTTATCTTTGGATATATTCATGTAATCATCTTAATATTGACCTTTTCTTAACACTTTATTAACATGATTAACATTCTCAAAATGATTTCTTTAATTCTTTTAACTTCACTGGGATGCTCTGCATATTATATATTTAAAGAATCATGCGCACATACATGTACATGTATATTTGTGCATGCGTGCATGTGGCTTTGTCAGTTATGATGGTAAAAATTCATACTAGACATGGACCTTGGGCTTAACAGACTGCATAATATAAATGAGATAGGGGAGAGTAAAGGGTCCCCCTTTGGATGAGCTTTCTATTGACATTTTTGGTTTTTGTATCAATTTTAGATCAATCAAGGTTGATAGCTCTGCCACCTGAAACTGAGAGGGTCAATTATGAATGCGGGAATGTAAATAATTGGATTGCTTTGTAGAAGAAATTGTGAAAATTGGCTGCATTTACTTTCTTTCTTTCTTTCTTTCTTTCTTCCTTTCTTTTTTTTTTTTTTTTTTAATTGGAGCTTCTATAAGATATATATATATATATATATATTTAAAAGTTGGATCTTCTGTATATATTTTTTCTTTTTAATGTTTGTATCAATGTACTCTACTTTTGCTGAGGTGTTAATTTTCTTTGTTTGATCGTCACTGTCTTTATTTGACTGAGAATTTTCAATGATAAAAGCAGTGAGATGAGACGACAACCGCATTATCCCGATTCTGGTGTCAATTCTTATGTTAATGCTCAGATGCAACACATGTCAGCACAGAGGATGCAGCATAATCCTGGAATGAACCATTTCCCAGGAAGGTCAGATCCTTTGCCCAGGGATGAAGAGCATCCTTATGTGTCGTCAAAAGCTGAAAGCCAATGGCAGTGGGATAGAGATGGACCACAAGGATCTAATCCCATGTCTCCTCATGTTTTTGGTGAAGGCGAGTGCTGATTTTGGTTTTCTTTGTTACTTTCTTCTTGGAAACTATGCATCTTTTATATACTTGTGTGATGTCAAGTATTATGTTATCAATTTTTTTTTTTTTTTGAAAGGAGTATGTGTGAATATATTATCAAAATTTGAATATTCATGTCTGCTCTTAACTTTGGTTGCTTAAAATTTAGGATTAGTCTGAGAAAAGAAAAATCTAATTTGACATGGAGACTTCTAACAGAAATGCTGTAGAAGTTGAAGTTAGTGACTAATAAATACCCAAAAATGATCTTTCATATCATTTTGGGGAGATTTGACTGATGAATATGTTGTTCACGTGTTTAATATTGTGCACCTAGAGGCTCAAGATCTATTTTTGGCTACACTATTTAGATTTGAAGGAGAATTGTGTAAGATGCTGGGTTATCTGACATGTGCAATGAATATAATTAAGGCAGCTAAGAAATTATATATACGAATGAATTTAGCTAAGATGAGGATGTTGGTTTGGATTCAGATAAGAAGTAAAACTTGAAAAAAGTATAATAAAAATTAAATCATTTTGTGAGAACGTAGGAACTGGTGAAAAAATGGATAAAAGTTGATTGAGCTGCTTTGTTTATGTAAGACAAAAATGATTATACCAATCATTTGAGAGAGAGCCAAGTTTAATGTTTAAATATGACAAGCAAAAGACTGAACAAAATTAAGGGAACACATGGATGCCTTCATTCTAACATAAAATCTGCCTTTAGAGAGTTGAATAGTGGTTTTAGATTTGCAGCTGGTCATGACTCATAAACCTTGTGCAGTCAGTTATGCATTGGTAAATAGTTACAAACTTGAAACAATACTTACGTTTTTAATTGTTATTCATTCAACAGTGAAGATTCATTTTCTACTAGTTGAAGTCCCTGTTTAATTTATGCTGCTGTACATAGATAGCATTTTTACTAAATCAATTGGCCATTGTATCTCGTTGGTATGGTAGCACACTTCTGGGAACATTCTCAAATGAAATTATTCATTGTCAGTCTTATGGTATCAATTGAAGCATTCATAATGATAATTAGGTTTGTTGTCCTCTGTAGTTTTTCAATGCTTTAGCTTGGATTGCAGTCATTCCTGTAGAGCACTGTATTGAGACTTGTAATTCCTCTTGCGAACCTCTTTCAAGCCAGTTTGTTTATTGTTTTAATTGCTTTTGAAAATTAAAAACAACTCTTCTTGGACATGAATCTCTCTTCTTGGTTGGCTTATAAATACAGGAGACAAAAAAGGAAAAGGCCCATGTCATGTAAGCTTGCTGGTACTTGTTGGGAATTATAATCATGAATAATAGAGAAGCTGATTTAAATTGACGTTTTCAGTATTTTATATTGCATGTTAATCATCTGAACTTCTGCCACAGTCTTAGCATTGCTTCCTTGGATGTTATATTTAAGATATGATGTTTGTGATTCAGGTCAAGGAGGTGATGCTGCTAGATCTTTTTATCAGTCTCAAAGAGCAGATCCAAAAACAGGCTTTGATAAACAAGCAAGCAAAGATACTAGAGTTCAACCACCTGAGCAAGACATGGAACTTGGATATGAGGACAATACTCTGCCACAGACGTTTGAAGGTCTAGAACAGAAATTCCATGATGAGATCATGAAATTGACAAAGGAACAGCATGATGCAGAAGATGCAGAAAATTCAAGGCATAGAGAGGTAAGGATACTGCGATTTATGAATTAGCATGTTCTTTCAGTCTGATTATTTTCTCCTTTTGACAATAGATTGGCATTCATAAATTTTAATCCTAAGAATGCAAAATTGTAAATTCCCCATTAGAAAAAGCCTGCCATTCTTATGGAGAAAACTCGGTGAATGGTCATCAACAACTTGTTTTAGTTGGCAATTTTATAGATTGTAATTTCTAAATGAATGTAATTGATAAATGGTATAATGAAGTTTTTAAAATGTGGGAGGCTTCGAGAGGGATGTACGTCAACTAAAGGCAGAGGACAAGCATGCTGAAAAATGATTGTAAAATTGTGAATAATACAACATTCAGTGGAAGGTTTTTAGTAGATCTACTCTCAATGGCCTTGGCATTCATTTAGTGAACTCAAATTATAACCAATGGAGACATTAAAGCTCACATTCTAGAGGTCCTGTGATGGTTATTCAATATATTCTTGTGTACATTCACTAGTAATGGATGTTAATTCAATGCAAATATTGACTCTTGATGATTGTAGAGTGAGTAAGACAGGTATCAAAATAGAAGCAAAGAAGAGACAAGAGAGCAAGAACTATAATTGTTAAATCTTTAATTTCAATAATCGTTCCTTACCAAAATTTCAATTGCAAACCTACTATTAAAATGCTTATTCTGATTCCAACAAAAAAAATTTTAAACGAAAATCCTACTAGCTAATAAAATTAAAGTCCTTTTAAAATAAAATTTGAATCTGTATAGTTTTTGATACTAAAATCCTGCTAATAATAAAATCAGAAATTTAGTATCCTCTCAATATTAAATTGCTAGACTTGTGCATAAATTAAATGGTGCTAACAATTGATTCACAATAATCAAAATCCTAATGTTGAACATCTTTTTTTTTTGACCCCTAAATTTAGATGTTTAAACAATACTATTTTATTTATTTTCCATTCTCATGTGGATTAAATGTTATTGAGGTGTTTTGGAGAACCCTGACATGAGTCCTAATGTGGTTGGGTTATCATGTATTTGTTAGCAGGCCCACATTCGTTGGTTTAAACCCACGTACTTAGCTTACTTAGAAGTTGTGTCAATTTAGGATTTTTATTTGGTAGTTTATTATGAATATGCCTTTTTTTTGGTAATTATCAATATTTCTTTTGGACATAAGGGTGAATGGATATGATGTTTTGAGTTTTTTATTCTATAAAATCTACTCTGGGTATTCCTTTTTAGTATTTTTGTTGTTGTTTCCACTGCAACTCTGCATCATGATGTCTGGGGTTCTTGTGTGCGAGGACTAGGAACGATATCTTTTTCTATTTTGAATTATAAAAAACAAATTGTCTCTTTGGAGATACCTTATAAAATTGTAAACCCAAGTTTATATTTTTCTGAATTGACTCTGGCAACTTGTTTAGTTGTTCATAATAAAAGCGTGATAGCATGGAGGAGTGATGTTAGCAACTTGCATATGTTTCTCTAAGCTTAGACTTGATCCTCTGATCGTTAGTGGCACCTCAGGATCTTGAAATTGCTGAAAACCTGTGATTTAAAAAAAAAAAAAAAGAAAGGAATAAGAGACTTTTTTTGGATAGGAATAGATCGGAGATGGCGATTTGGGAGAGGTCCAATGTACTTTTTGCTTCTTGGGTGTCTTGTAATAAATTAGGTAAGGGGTATACATTTGGGGAATGGCTATGCCAAGGAGAAAAAATCTTGCATAGTCTGTACTTTTGATGTTCTCGAGCCCTGATACCTCATCAGGCTCTTTTTTATAAATATATATAAGTTTCTTTTCAAAAAAAAAAAAAAAAAAAAGAATTGGCTCCAGTATTTGTGCAAGTGTAGGTTCAATTGCCTATTTTGGTGCTTGAGCCAAGGAACTTTTAGACATGAAGCTGTAATGTGACATCAATCATTTATGTGCCTTTATGTAATGTGATAGATTCAGGTTTAATATTTCTGATGCTATTGGGATGTTCCAACTATACTACCCTAGAAATCCACATGATAATTCTCTAACTTTGTTTCAGAGATTAAGTGACATCAATGCTAAGTACCAAGAAAAGCTAGCTGCCCTAAGAATCCAACATGCCGGTCGCAGAGATGACTTCCTCCGAAGAGAGTCACAGTTAAGGCAGCAGCAGTACCAACATGCTGGAATGAGCCCCTACCAAAACCCCATTGGACCAAGTGAACCCCATGTCTATCCTGGGGCAGCAGCTGCAGCTGCAGATGCAGCAGAGGCACGTCGACCCTATGGTGCAAGTCAATTTGACTCCTACAGGGAGCGAGCTCAGTATATTGACAGTGGCAGAAACCATGGCCTTGAGGCACGGGGACAATATCCTGGTGGCCGAGCCTACAACTCCAATGCTCGCTATTACTGAGTAAATCATTTAGAACATCTTCTTAACACCTTTTGTTTTTCTTGCACTCCCGTTTATTACTTCTTCTAGTATGAAATAGAATGTCTTTTTCACTTCTTCTCCTGTTCTGTTGTCAAAATATAAATATCTGCTTATGCTGTTTTATTTTAAGTTTGCTAGGGCACTGCGGCGTATGCCAAATAAAATTATCGTAACCATTATTTTCCTTCATGCCCTGCATGTCTCATCTTGGCTTGGCCATGCTGGTGAAGTGAAGAGGACAATCTGGTCTCAGATCTCTTGGGTTCAATTAAATTATAGCAACAGAGCTGTTTTCACGTGCTTGTTCTTTTCATTTTAGCTATCGGTCATGGGGTGTGCCGTAGAAATTAGTATAAAATATAGCTCTTTATTTAAAAAAATTGGAACTCTTCAAAATAATTTACATTAGTTTTGGAGCTAAAGATACAATTTTCCTTAGAAGAATTGATGAATCACGAGTTTATACTAAAGTTACATTAAAAATCATTACAAAGCAATTCACCTCAAAACACATATATCAGCGAATTTAAATCAGATTAGCCGTTTTGTATAAGTCATATTTTGTACGATATGTGTGTATTTATATTATTGGATAAAAATGTGTTGTGCATTTTGAGTCATGTGTTCATTTATTTAATAATTATTATTACATATTGTGATGTATCATGTTCAAAATAAGATTAGCTTTACTCTGTTTGTCCTTAGGGACTTTATGCTTAATTTTGTGAGGTGTGTTTTCAATCTATGTATAACACGTCTAAAAGTTGTATGTTTAGCAAAAGCTTCTTTTATTTAGTTACTTTATGTTTAATTTTGGCTCATGCAATCTAATTATCATCATACACACACACACACAAACATATATATATATATGATACCCTGAAACTTGTATATTAATTCGGTTAGATTTATAGAGTTAACGACCAATTCAAGTTTAAAATTTACATGCATATAAAATATAAACAATTATGCAATGTATAATCACATGTACATAAAATTTAGAACGTACAAACAAAGGTACGGACCAAAAGAAATTTAAATGTTTAACGTCAAATAAATAATAATGTTTAAAATTTTCAAAAATATTTTCATATGGCAAATTATGGAAATATTTGAATTTCAAAGCAGCTTTGTATTTTTCCATCATTTGAAAATTTTTATTGAATAACAATGAAAATAAACAAATGAGCTTGTTTTTTTTTTTTTTTTAAATATAATTTAATTTTATTGGCAACCTCAAAACTCTAATAAACTTTGCTCAAGGTTGACGATAATGAGCAGTGGGCAACTCGAAAATTCTAAACCGCAAGAATCTTAAAATATATATATATATATATAAGCCTCGTCGCGGAGGCTTTTTCGTGCATCGAGTTGGGACACTTTTCTGCCACGCAGGTAATTGTTACAGCTTCAGTACCTAAGATCCTACGCATCACGGCTTTCCCTTCCGTGTCCCTGTACCCGTCTCATAAACACGACACGCTTCCATCTCGAAACCGAACTTGTGCCGAGATGCTGACGCGTGCCACTCCCCCATTTTGCAATGCATAAAACGGAGAATCCGCTGCACGCAGGCGTACTCTCTGGAGCTAATTTTTATATGCGAAATGCGTGGAGAGTTAAATCCAGACTGGTCCTTAACGATAGAAATCACGACATCGATCATGAGATTCGGAGCGTTGATATCCACAACGTAAATGACCAAGGAGATCAAACCGGTCAAACATGAATGATTGTGTCTTTATATCACAGCTCCCGGTATCACAGTATCATAAACTCTATTTCTTCATATTTTAAAATATATATTTGTATATATTTTATATTTAAAAACATAAAAAAATTAAAATAACATTTTTGTTTTTATTTTCATTTTTATTTCCCTCTCGTTAGCACCTCTTCTCTGTCTTCTGTTTCTTTTTCACAGGAAGATCCATCAGTTCTTTTCTCTGCAAATCCGCCATTTTCTTTCTTCCCTCTCTCTTCTTCTTCTTCTCTTCTTATCTGTCGCGGTGTTTTGATCAGTTCTTGCAGACCTCTTTTCCGACATTTTTGATCTCAAAGGCCTCAATTCAATCTCTTCCAATGGACGGTTCCGATGAAGGCGTCGAGGATGGAACTCAGCGCGGGGTGCCGGAACACGAGAGAGTCTACTTCGTTCCCTGCAGGTACTTCTATTTCCAATTTCATTAACGATTCATATCTCATTTTTCTTGATTGATCTCGTAGTTAGATCTTAAAATTCTTGGTTTCTGAATGTAGAAACGTCGATGATTGGTGAAATTATTGTTTTTGTTTCGTTTTGTGGATAATCAAATTAATTGTGTATGTTCGAATTTGGATGTAGAAGCTCATTTTTTTTTTCCCTTCGAGATAATGAGATTGGTTTGTGATGGATGGAGTGGATCTCAGGTGGTGGAAAGAAGCGCAAGATTCGAAAATGGATGATAAGGATGAGACGAGAGGGATTTTGTATACGGCATTATCCACATCATCGTATGGTAGTGCGATGAAAATCATCAACAACATTTTTAACTCGGATCTTGCTTTCACGCTTAGGAGAGAAGAAGAATCGCAACAGGATGTTCGTTCTGAAGAGGGAGTTTCGGGAAGGGACTATGCTTTAGTTTCTGCGGAAATGTGGTTGCAGGCTCTTAAATGGTACGGATTTCATTTAAATTCCTGAAGGAAAGTACAAGTGATTGAATGGTAGTAAATGCGTGGCTTGTTGCTTGCATCACGCTTTACTATTCTGTTGTTTCCACTCTCATCTGACATTCAGTTGGTTTTTGTTTTTAATATTTTCCGCAAGCATTTTATTTTTATTCAAATGTGAATGCTAGAGAACCAACAATTCTTTGTCATAGTTACTCTTGTAAGAAACAAAAGTGATTATAGTTGTGTTAAATGTCTGTTAAATGTCACTTGAGAGTCACAATGACATTTTTTCTTCATCAAATTCTCCACAACTGACATTTTTTCTTTATGAAACTCTTAGATGCAGACTTTATGCATGTATGCTCGACTTATATTGTTAGAAAATAAAGAGTACTATGTTTGTTTAGTGATTAATGGTCTTACTTTAAGTTGCTTGTCTGCTTCACTAACTTGTTTGTGGTCCACAGTTAGCAATTCTATATTTCCTCTTGCATTGTCACTACTCAATTTTATCTATTATTACTTGGATTGGTATTTCCTTGTGTTTGGGTTTCTTAATATTTGGAGTTTGAATCAGAACTGGATGGTTTGGCTTTAGGACACTTTTCCATTTGCTGTTCTCTTTTACATTTGTGCATTTTTCACTTCTTGAATTCATATAGGCCAGTTCCATTTTCAATTGATTGTTGATGTTTGGATGCTTGAATTTTTCATTATGATGTTCACTATTGATTATCCTTTTCTTTCAGGCATAGCAACTCTAATGCAACAACAAGGGATGCTACAAGCTTTTCTGCTGCAGCAGATGATATGTCAGATGTTTATCCTTTACATCTCAAGCTTTCTGTTGTGAGAGAAACTAACTCGTTAGCTATAAAGATAAGTAAAAAGGTGAAATGTTGCCAAATATTTTCTTTTAGTGACTTTGCTATTTTATGTCGTATATCATACTTTACTTTCAATTTTAGTACTTAGAATATGTTAGACCAATTCAAGAAGTATGTTAGTACTAATAGGACATTAAAGGCATGGCTTTTGACTATTTTACCTTGATAAAGATTTCAATGTGAATTAATTTTTGTGAGGTTGGTTCTTTGACAAGAAAGAATTAGAAAATAATACACTTAAGAAATGGTAGGAGTACCCCTAATTGTACAAAAATGAGATAAAACCTTTTAAGGTGGTTTGGACATACTTGAAAAAAAAAACATTTAGAAGCTCAAATTAGGAAGAGCAAACCATTAACAATTTATAATAATGGTAGAGTTAGAAGAAGACCTAAAATAACATAAACGAAAATATCAATATATAATTTACCTGTAATTTAGATTGGTGTTCTCAAGGTCCTACTTAGGCCCTCGAAATGGAAGGAGTTATCTGTAGTTTTTTTTTTTTTTCAAAAATGTCTGTACAATTTTTTTTTTTTTCTTTTTGGTCAAACAAAAGCCTCTTAACTCTTAATGTTGGAGCCATTCAACCCCTAAAACCCACAACATAGATTTTTCGTCCAACCATTCTCCAACTTCAACGCAAATTGGTGACATTTTAACATTGAAAACTTTTTTCCACCTTCTTTTATTCATGTAATTGATGCTGTGCTTCTGTTTTGTTTTATGGAATTATAATAAAATTTTAAATGTAATTACAAATAACTAAATATGTTCGTGTATGTGTATGCATGCATGTTTGCGCGTGCCCCACGTAGCCTACATGAGGTATAAACCCTATTACTGCATTCCCTCCGTGAGAACACTAATTTACATGTTGACTTAGCCCTTGATAGAGTGTGCTGGAGCAAAGCTTACTTGAGTTACATTTATGCTTCTCCAACAAAGGCAAATGGTATACAAGTTAGTTCTCCTAAAAGCTAGATCTTCCAGAAAGCTGGTATAGGAGATGAACAATTAGGAAGTATCGTTATTTCTGGCTTAGAAGATTAACATGATTAAGTTACACATTATAAAGTTGGCAAATTTTTGTAAGAATTGGTTCCTTTGTCAGCAAAGCAATGAATTTGTTGAACATTTGTTCATTTAATATTCTTTTGCGAGAAACATATTGAGATGGTTATCTGGAATTCATCTGATTGGTTCTGCTACAAATTGTGAAGAGATGTTTTCAAACAACAATCGACCCAATGACAAAATTAAAGCCAAACAGAGTTCGAGGATTGTTTCATTGACAATTACCTTGGCCCTTGTGGCCAGGAAGGTTCAATAGGGCGTTTAAGAATTAGTTTTTAGGCTGCATTAGTGTTAGGTTGTGATAGTGTGTGCCTTCTCTGGGATAGAAATTGGCAAAGTTGGTCAGGATTTTTATTGTTAGTGTGGTTTAAGCAAGTGGCGTATGAATGGGATTAAATGAGATATAATTGATGAAGATGGTTTGGACACACATAACAACTCCATTAGTTTATTGGTACTTAGAGAGAGTGAATTGATAATGAGTGGTAGAGATGGAGACAAAGGAAGACCTAAAATGACATTAGATTGAGATAATAATGAAATTTGTAAACTACTAGTAATAAAGTCTTTAATGAGGAAAATCTATATATTGACCCCTTCTAGTTTGGAAATAGCCTTTGTTGAGTCAAGTATATAAATGTGCTTCCAAATGAAGATTTAGTTATTGATGGAATTGAGTGGAGGAATTAGATTCATTGAGTGGAGTCCATGGTAGTTGGGAAGAGACTTTGTTGTGTTGTATATGGATCTGATGTAAATCACTTCATATGAAAGCTTTGTATTTGTAAAATATGCTTTAGGCTTTATTAGTACACAAGACTAACTTTCTTTTCTATTTTGAAGAAATGTACATCTATATCTTCTTCTTCTTCTTTTTTTTTTTTTTCCCTTTGAGAGGCAAGGTACATATATTATTGGATAGCCCTACCTCTTTTCTTCCATGTTGGATGGCCTTTAATATTTCCTTTTCTACCATGTGCTATCATGTAAGTTGTTCAGTTATTTTTATAGTCTCCAACTTTTAGTGAAATACTATACTTTCATATATATATATATATATATTTATGTATATATATGTATGTATGTTTGTATATATATAAAGTACTTTCAGTTGAATAGCTACCTTTTCTGGGTCTTGATGCCTTGAAAACATCTTGCTGCCATATTTTTTGGATAAGAAAACAAGAGTTTCATTATTGATAAGGAGAATAAAAGGACAAGATACATGGGTTCTTAAGAGGAAAGAAAACAAACCCTTCTTGTCCTGGGGTTCCTTTGTCTATGATCTGTGCATTTAGGATGGTATTATGGTGAAATTGATTTTGTTTGTCATGCTAAGAGAAGCAACTTGGACAAAAAGAAACAAAGTGGGTAAAAAAATCTTGTTTGTTAATATCCTCAGCATCTTCCTACTGAATCCTCTTTTCTGGAAAAGTTTGTAGCAGCTCACCTAACATAAATTCTAGTGATGCATGAAATTACAAATTGTAGGCTCACCACAATGATAAGATTGTTCCATTGTCATCTTAAGGTCATGGGTTAAGAACTGGAAGCAAGTTCCCCTCGATAGGGAATTAGGGATAAGGTTGCATATGTTAATTGTTCTTCAAAATCTGCAATAATGGGAAGAAGAATTTTCCTTTTGTTAAGATTTTTGCCTTCGGAGGGATTTTGGACTTCCAAATCATGTCCATGTTGGAAAAGATGGAACGACCAAACTACGGACGAGGGAGGACGGAATGACGAAACTACGGACTGGAGAGAACGGACACGAAGGACGACGGGGCTATGGAGAACGATGACCAGGCAGAGAAGATGGAAGAAGATTAAGGATTGAGAAGAGAGGTGACATGCGTGAGGAAAGAGTAGAGATAGGAAGGGATGGTGAGCGGAAGTGGAAACGGGTGGGAGGAAATCGTTATGCTGATTTTTAGAATTTCATAATCCACACAAGGAAGCATAGAAACCAGCACGGAGAAGGCATATGGCTGACCAGAGAGGATACAAGGAACAGGGGACAGGAAAGGTCATGGAAAGACATTCTCCTACAATAGGAGAGGAAGGATGACTCAGATGGATGGACTTTGGTGACAAAAAGGAAGAAAGGAAATAACTATATAAAAGACAAAAAACGCCCGGAAGATGTGAAGACTAGGTTCCAAGAGGAAACAAAAAGAATCCCTGTAGCAAAGAATGGTTAAAGGAATAAATGCCAGGTTTAGCGTTTTACGAGAGGAGAATGGCATTACATGTCGTTTAATACGAGGTTTAAATTCTTTTCGATTTGCTCTTCACGAGATAGCAGAGAGATAATCATCCAAGAAGTTACAAGGGCTTGCCATTACAAATAGTGGTGAATAGGGAAACAATGCTTTGGATTAAAGAAGTGCTGGAAAAGGTGAAGAACAACACTGAAGGGAGCAAAAACACAAGAGTATTTCGTGATCAAGGATATACCATCATCATGGAGATCCTTGCCAACGATAATGGAAGATACATAAAGATAACGAAGATGGTAAAGGGACAAAAACACAACATTGTCATCTCGGAAGAAACCAAAACAGAGGCATGGAGGAACCTATGGTCAGCTCTAGATATCGTCGTTTAGGAAGAAGTGAAAAGGCAGACTAAGAGAGTTGAATGAGAAGAAGGAAAACAAAAGGTCGAACATAACAATAGACCTGACGAGAGAAAGGGATATGATCGCAAAGGGATATGGAAAAGGGCACAAGAGGGACAATACCGACAGAAGAGAGTTCAGGGAGGAGAAAGAAGGAAACAGGGGTGCGAAGGGAGGACAACATGGACAAAAGAAGCGACAAAGTTCCTTATCATTAGAACCTCAGATGAAACACCGTGGCCAGCAGTTGAAAATCAGTTCCCCAGATTTTGAAATGGGACATCCTGATTCTCAGGTTGGATATAGCTAAAGGCATCATTCTCTGCTATGAGAAGGAAGACATTAAAACCATACAGAAGGCGAAATACCAGACAAGAATCGGTGAATTCTATTTTGAAGAATAGAATGAAGACCTGGCTGCCATAGGAGGACAAGTAGCCTGTAGGAATTCCTGGATGGGTATTGAAGGTATTCGGCTACAAGATTGGAACATGAAGACCTTCGAAAAGATAGGGGTGGCATGCGGTGGCTTGCTGGACATAGCCAACATCACAAGCTCAAACGTATCCATGGAAATGGGTTTTCTGAAGCTAAGAGGGCATGAGTTAGGATTCCTGCTGAAGGAATTCGACATTTATGATGACAATGGAATTTAGGAGCTTAAACTGATGGAAATTGAGAGAAACTAGGGTTTAGAGGTGAAAGAACTCTGTCTCCAAATTCTGGAAAACTTCACCGACAATCACATGGACGGAATCACAGAAGCCGGTGACTGGAGAATCGACAATCGTCGGAGCTCCGATATCAAGATACACAGCAGTGATGATGAATGCATAGAGGCTACAATTGAGGGTAGTGTAGACTCAGAAAGGGATGAGCTGTTAGGCGACGGGATACGTGGCGGTGGCAAGAAGAAAAGCGAGGGATTTTCAAATATTGTTGGTAGAAAAGGAGAGAGGGAGGCGGGTTGAGACTGAGAGGGAGATAGTGCGGGCCACATGAAGAGGGTTGGGCCCATACACTGGCCCAAAGAAGGTAAGGACTGGGCTCACGATTAGGGGTCATAGAAATGGGCTGAAATAAAACAGGCTTAGCAAATTAGAAGTTTGGGTGGGTCCACAGAACCCGCAAAAGAAGCAGATCTCATTAAGATAGGGCCCGAGAGGATGTTGGAGCATAAAAAACATAAACTCTTGGGCAGGCCTGATCTAAGAGTTTAAAGAAGAAATAGAAGTCAACAGAGGAAGCGGTTTGGAGCCTTGGCTTGGTGGAAACTTCAGGCGAAGGACAATGAATCAGAAGGAACCATGGACTCGAACTATCAAAAATATATCCTACAGATAAATTCAGAGAGGATAGCAGAAACACAACAAGATAAAGAAGATTCTCTAGCAGAAGACGACCTGGAATCAGGAGAAGCAACATGAGTGGAGAACAATGAGGAATGAATCTAGGTATGTAATCCTTACTATGCCCCCACTCTCTCTCACTGCAATAATGATACAGATACTTCTAAATCAAGGAAAGCTTCTGGTGTGGAGAGAGCTAACAAATATAAGAAGAATAAGTCCGTGGGAGCGACAACCAAACTTATAGGACTTTTAGAAGGTGAAGTTCAGATGATGAAAGGAGATGAGGACAGCAAAGAAGAACAAGAGTCCCATGCTAAGGAGGTTGAAAGAGTTAAGAATTTCTTGTTCTCTTTCTACACACAGTTGATAGCAATGCAGTAAGTGTGTTAGTTGTTTGGGGGCTTTTCCTTTCTCTATGAAGATCTTTAGTTGGAATGTTCGAGGGTGTGGTTCTTTTAATAAAAGAAGACTGATAAGGAAGACAATTACGACAACCAAGGCAGATTTGATAACAGTCCAAGAAACAAAAAAGAGTAACATGACTGCCAATCTTGTGGTAGAGATTTGGAAGAGAAGGTTTGTGGAGTGGGCTGCTATTCCAGCAAATGGTTCAGTAGGGGGTATCCTAATCATGTGGGACATTAGGAACATCATGGTCTATGACAAGTGGGAAGGTTCTTACTCTCTGACTATTCAAATCAAAGGAGAAGATGACCAGATGTGGTGGTTCACAGAGGTCTACGGTCCTTGTGATAAAGAAGGCAGGGAAGACTGTCTAATTGAGCTGTCCGCAATTTCAGCTACGGTTCAAGGACCCTGGTGTATTGGGGGAGATTTTAATAAGGTCAGACAAGCAGAGGAAAAAAGAAGAAGTACTCGAAACACTTTAAGCATGAACCAATTTGATGATTAGATTCATGATATGAAGCTGCACAAACCAGTTTTGAAGAATATGAAGTATACCCGGAGCTCAAGACTATTCCTAGATAGGTTTAAGTCAGAAAGTCTTGTATGAGAGAGATCCAATATTTTGTTTGCAACTTGCATCTCAAGTTCAAAATTAGGGAGAAGGTACCACTTTGAGGAGTGGTTATGCAAGGGCAATGAAATTTTGCATATGATGTAATTTGCTTGGTTTTGTATTGATGCTGTGATATCTCATCTGACATCAAATATTTTATATTTAATACAATGGTTTCTGTTTCTAAAAAAAAAGGTATACCTAGAGCAATGGAAGGACGACGCCAATAATATCTAAGTTAGGCAAATTCCATTTCAATGCAGAATGGGGCCTTAAATTCAAACAACAAAGAGTTTGCGGTCTACAAAGGATTACTTCTGATCACTGGCCAATAGTGTTGGACACAGAGGAAGTTAAGTGGGGTCCGACCCCTATTAGATTTGAAAATTCATGGCTGCACCAGCCAAAGTTTCAAGAAATGATAAAGAAGGAATGAAATGTAGATAGAAGCAAGGGATGGGTAGGATATGAAATAATGCTGAAGCTTCAAAATTTGAAAGGAATTCTTCGGTTATGGGATAAAGGAAAGGAGGCTGAGGATAATGCGAGGAGCATAGAGCTGATGGAAGCCCTTAGGAAGATTGATAGGAATCTGGAGACAGAAGATAGGGATGATATTCTAGAGGACAGAAAGAAGTTGATTGAGGAACTTCATAGGGTGGACTGTAGACTGGAAAGGAAAAGCAGTCAAAGATCAAAAATAAAATGAGCTAAAGAAGGGGATGTTAACACCAAATATTTTCATAGAATCCTTTCTCTTAGGAACTCGAGGGCTATTATTAGTAAGATGGAGGACAAGAATGGTAAACTGGTGGAAAAAGGGGAGGAAATTCAAAGTATAATTTTAGAATACTTTGAAGATATTTTCAAAGAACAGTCTGCTATGAGGTGGGGGGTAGAAGGGCTTCAATGACAAGCAATAACAGAAGAAGACAAAAGTTGGCTGGAAATAGATTTTGAGGAAGAGGAAATCTGGGAATCAGTCTTCAGCTGTGAGAGGGGAAAGGCCCCAGACCCGGATGGATTCATAATGGCTTTCTTCCCAAAGAACTGGAAAACTGTGAAGCAAGATGTAGTAAACTGCCTTCAAGAATTCCATAGGGATGCCATAGTTAATAGAAAAGTTAATGAGACATATATTTTTCTAATCCCTAAGAAGCAATAATGCTATGAAAGTTGAGGACTATAGGTCCATAAGCCTTACCATAAGTATGTACAAAATTATTGCAAAAACTCTAGTCAACCGTCTTAAGATGATTCTTAATAAAATTGTGAGTGAAAACGAAATGGCTTTTATTTAAAATAGGCAAATCACAGATGCGATTTTGATTGCAAATGAAACAGTGGAGGATTATAGGATTAATGGCAATGAGGGCATGATGCTAAAGGTGGATTTTGCTAAAGCCTATGATTTGGTGAGATGGAGCTTCCTTGATTTTGTTCTAAAAACAGAATGGATTTGGAGAAAATGGAGGAAATGGATTCAAGGCTGTTTGAAAACAGTCAACTATTCTGTGTTTATAAATGAGAAGCCTAGGGAAAAATTTAATGGTTGTAGAGGCCTTCGGCAAGGAGACCCTTTATCACCCTTTCTTTACACCCTTACGACAGATACATTAACTAGAATTTTATACAAGGTAGTGGAACTAGGAAAAATGGAGGGCATGATAGTGGGAAAGGAAAGATTTCAGATAACACATCTGCTGTTTGCAGATGATTGCATCATTTTCATGAAGAACAGCAAGGAGGAGATCAAGGTAGTCAAGGAAAGTTTAAGGGCCTTCAGCTTCTTGATCGGAATGAAAATTAATGGAAGAAAAAGTCAGCTGTTAGGCATAAACATAGAGTAGGAGACAGTGGAAAGGGTGGCTCAAGAGTCAAATGTTTCTCCTGGAGAATGACCTATTCAATATTTGAGAGTGCCCCTAGGAGGGAATCTCAATAAATCAGAATTTTGGAACCACATGATTCAAAAGATAAAGAACCGAGCAAGCTGGAAAAGGAGCTTCCTATCAAGAGGAGGGCGGCTTCTTTTATTGAGGACAATTCTAGAAGCTCTCCCCACCTATTTCGTGTCAGTTTTCAAAATGCTTAAAACGGTGGCAAGAATCATTGAGAGGCATATGAGACAATTCCTTTGGAAGGAGGATGAGGATAAATGCCAAAACTTCGTGAAGTGGGACTAGGTTTGCAAAGAAATTCATCAAGGGGGCTTGGGAGTGGGAGGTATGATCAAAAGGAATATTGCCTTGAGGGAAAAATGGTTGTGGAGAATGTAAGGAAAGGCGAATGCTATGTGGGCCAAAGTAATCAAGAGTATTCATGGCTCCAAAATGTTTGGAAAAGAGGCCGGTTTGAATAGAAAAAGTAGCCGTAGATCTCCTTGAAAGGACATTTTCAGTATATATAGTAAATTGAAGGAAAACATTATGTGGACAGTAGGGAAAGGGGACTAAGTAGACTTTTGGGGGGAGACTTGGTGTGGATCAGAAGTTCTAAAACATAAATTCTCCAATGTTTATAGATTAACAAAGTTTAAGGAGGAACATAGGAGAAGTATGTGAGGGTGGGACCTCCATATAAGTAGGAACATAGGAGAAGGATTCATAGAAGAAATCAGTGAGATGATGAACCTTTTGTAGAATTTCCATCAAGAGGACACCAATGATGAGGATCGACCAGTATGGATGGGAGAAAGATCTAAAAGATTCTCATTTAGATCTTTCATGACTCACCTTAATGTCAATAGGCCCAACCACCCAATATTCCCGGTGGATTTCATATGGAGAACAAAAGTTCCTATAAAAACAAGAGTGCTAGCTTGGCTAATTAGCTTGAATAAGCTAAACATAGCAGAAAACCTCCAAAGAAAGTTTGCTAAGTATGCTCTTAACCCCTCTATATGTTTGTTGTGCAAGGATAATTTGGAGACCACTTCTCACATTTTTGGTCAATGCAAGATGATACAACAACTTTGGAGAATGTGAACAAATAATTGCACAACTTTTGAACCTCCGGTGGACCAAAATCGTTTTAGTATTCCGACAAATGTGGCTCAAAGAAGGATGCAACATTACTGGAAGATTATGGTCTTTGCAGTTTGGTATACGGTGTGAGAAGAAATAAATAAAAGACTCTTTTTGGATAGATCTAGGTCAGATAATGCACTGTGGGAAAGATCTAATGTTTTGTTTGCTGCATAGGTTTCTTGTACTAAAATGGGGAAAAGTTATAATTTTGGGGAATGACTATGTCAAGGAGCAAATATCTTACATAGTTTGTATTCTTGCTGAGCTTGTCGTGCCTTGATATCTCATTAGGCCCCACAACTTAGTTTATTTTTATTATTAATATAATAGTTTCTGTTCAAAAAATAAAAATCCGCAATAATGGGAACTTTGTGATTGTGTTCACTCTAAGGATTTGACTGTGGACTTCTTTTTTAGCACATTTTTACATAATTTCTTCAATACTTGTTATCATAAACCTTGACATAACCTCTACATCCATGTTGATTTGGTAATTTAGTGCCATTAATGACACTGTTTTTCAGTGATCAAGTTTGGTTTCATAATTTTTTCTATGGATTTTTTTTCCTTTCTTTGTTTTCAGGATAATACAATTGAGCTTTACAAGAGAGCGTGCAGGATTTTTAACGTTGAAAATGAGCTTGTAAGCTTCTGTAGAACTAATTTATTTCTTCTATTATAGTATAGACTGTAGAATATAATGTTCACTCCCTTTTGCTGCTGATGGACAGTTGCGTATATGGGACTTCTCTGGGCAGACAACTTTATTTTTTATGAATGACAGAAATAAGTTTCCTAAGGATTACCAACGTCAATCAGATCAGGAGGTTTGTACTTTTAAGATTTATGACGTTCTTTTATGGTATTTCACTGTGCTGTTGTGCTAGTGACTATATCTGGTATTCTATCATTAGGAAAAAGACTAAATTAATTGCTACAGTTGCATTTTTTTATGCAACTGCAACACTCATAACCATTGGATGCATGAGTGCACACTTCGAGGTATGTATTACCTATTTATCCAATGGTTGTGAATACTGCAGTTGCCTAAAAACTGCAACTGCAGCAGTCACTTTGGCATTGTCCTTTTTAATATTAGGGGGTACTTTTCCATGCTAGATCTCTATTTGAGCCTGTAGAGGTCCAGTTTGTCTGGACTGGCAGCAGTGATGCTGCACTCTCTTTATCATAATATTTCTTTGCCTTATGTCTTGCTTCTCCATAAATAAACTAAAGAACTTGCTGCTTTTTTTGTGGCTTATGCTGCCCTTTCTGTCAATTTGTGTGGTTGGGAAGCTCTTGACTTGCATGTTTTTCCAATCGGAGCTGTTATTGTACATTACCTGCATCCCAGCTATCTTAAATGACTTTTGCTTGTATCTGTGTTTGGCCAATCTAAGAGTCATTCATTTACTTAAACAACCATGGCGATTCTTTCTTTTATCTGCTGAGCTAATTTTTTTTTTGTATTCTTTTCTTTCCAGAGCTAGTTTCTTAATCGCTTAAGGTTCTTCATATTTGTTTCTACCATCTTGTGTAATGTCTTGCCTTTATATTGTTCTGATGAAGCCTTGACCATTAGATTAGTTCTTTGTTGGTCCAGCTTTTGATTTTCTCCGTGTACCTGCACAAATTTTACTAGTTCTTTGTATAATTTATGCATCAGTTGCATCTTTTTATGTTTGATTGACTACCTTCTCTTAATCAATAGAACATAAGAGTGGTAGTTGGATTCAACACAACTTATTGAAATTAATCAAACCTGTGGTGAACATATTCTTGAAAACGCCTTTTAAGTTTTAACAGTATGTTTTTGCGGTGCGTAGACCTTCCTTAGTGAGGTAGATAGAGAATCCTGTATTGTATAACAAGGGTGTTGGCACTTCAGTTGGTTTTAAGGTGCTTTTCTAAGAGTTGATTAACAGTCTTTTGAGTGGACAAAATGTAAGTGTCTGTGTGCATGTATAAATAACAATTTCATAGAAAATTGAGAATGTAAATTGAACAGAACAAGAAAGTTTGAAAAATGTAGTATTGTCCTCTTGTTGCAAAGAAGGTGCTGTCAGATTGGAACTTGTAACCTCCAACTCGCAATGGGGCAAGTATCTTTTTGTTGCACGAGAGCATGTCCTTTTATCATTTATATTAGATTTGTAGCAATGTATACATCACAATTGTATCAAATGCTTTATAATTTGGTACCTCATTATATGGAAGTAATTGTATAATCCATTAGAAGTTCAATTAAATTTTGTTGAACTGTTAGATTGGTTACTCACCATTCTTTTAGAACGTTGAAGTACTTGATCATGCTTATTTTTTATTTTTGCATGGAATTGGGTGTAAACATGAGTATGTATTTCTGTATTTTTCCATTTACAACACACTGCCACCTTAAATGTCAGATGCCCTTCAATAAATGGCTTCTACTGGATAATTAATGTCTTTGATAGTCTACCTTAACTTGAATGTCCACCAACAGAGTAACATGAAGATTTGATCCAGTGTCATTGTTAGAAATTTTTGGACTTCAACGTGAACTCTCAAGTTTAGGCTCAAGAATGTGTATCATGCTGTTACTGATATTCCCCGTCATGTGCATGTGTCCATAGATACACAAAAGGAGATGAAAGATCAAAGAAATGTACATGTGCAAATGAGCTAAAGACAAAAAATGGACTTATGCCAAGGCCTTTAATGAAGCCATGGTTT
Organism: Tinospora cordifolia; assembly: GCA_030144865.1. Classification (NCBI taxonomy): domain Eukaryota; kingdom Viridiplantae; phylum Streptophyta; class Magnoliopsida; order Ranunculales; family Menispermaceae; genus Tinospora; species Tinospora cordifolia. The sequence goes on from JAJIYU010000280.1 coordinate 25,676, forward strand.
TGATATCATTTTTTTTTTTGAAAAGAAACTTAATATATTAAAGGAGGAGATGTCCAGTGCCTCAGCGCACAAGTACAAGGAAGAGCAGAAGATAAAAAGACCCTGAACGCCCGGAACCCTTGTTACATAGAGAACAAAATAGGCGCCCACTTGGTGACCCAATCACTAAAAAAGTATCCTAACCCTAGCTTGCCAGAAGAGACCCATGTAGCAAACAAAATATGAGATCTCTCCACTATTCTATTTACATTAATGTCAGAATTTTGAAATAAACAACCGTTCCTCGCCTCCCATACAGCAGCCCATATAGCAAAAAGAATCAGCTGCTAGTAACTTTTCAAGTGATCCATCAGTTCTGAAATCCAGGTTTGAAGATTTATGTTGTCTGGAGGTCTAGGCATGGCTGGTAATTCCTGTTGCCAAGATCTCCACACTATCTTTAGAATCTTGCAATCTGCAAAGAGGTGTCGAGCATTATCATCAGCATCCCTGCAAAGACAGCATGACAAAGGAGATAAATAATAGTTAGGGAACTTCTTTTGAATCTGTACAATACAATTTAATCTTCTTTGCATGATCAACCAGGCTAGAATTTTGAATTTTGTCGGCATTTTAGCTTTCCAAATTGGGGCCAAAGACCCGTTTGTCGGAGCTGTCGCTTCTGCTAGGAATGCATTATAACAGGAGCCCGTCGTGAAAGACCCCGACTTATTCATCTTCCACTGCCAAGAATCTGGGTGAGCTGTAAACCGAACCGGCCGGAGCCTAGAGAGTAAGTTAGCCAAATCCTCAATCTCCTCATCTTTAAGATTCCTCCGGAAGTCCAAGCTCCAAGCCCCACTGATATCATTCTCTTCCATACCCCCCCAGCTTTGAAACAAGGTAGCTTCTGGGCATTGGGTAATCTTATACAGTCTAGGGAACTCCTCTTTAAAGGAGGATGGAGTGCACCACGCGTCCTCCTAGAATCTGATTTTGTTTCCATCTCCAATCTTCCACTGAATATGTGTTTTGAACTTATTGTACGATTGAATATATTTCCAAGGAGATCTATGGGAGACTTTTGTATTCAAACACGCTACCATACCATTCTGAGATCTCCTATGAATGCTTGCTATTATCTTGCTCCACAACTGATTCTGGTCCTTAGAGAATTTCCATAGCCATTTGGCTGCAAGGGCATTATTTCTGATTTTCAAATGAGCCACTCCCAATCCCCCTTCCTCCTTGGATCTGCAAACTTGCTGCCACTTGACCAGCATTTGAGCCTTCTCGACCCCCTCAGCTTTCCGAAAGAATCTCCTAATAGACTTCTCCAACTCTTTTTGGACTGTCGTTGGAATATGAAAAATGGACATAGAATATGTCGGAAGAGCTTCTAAGACCGCTTTAATCAGCAGGAGACGACCTCCTCTGGATAAATAACTGCATTTCCATCCTTCAATTCTCCTCTTGACAGTTTGCATCATCGGATCCCAAAATGAAATTCTTTTAGGATTTCCCCCCAAAGGAAGGCCTAAATATTTCATGGGCCAGTTAGATATTGGAATGCCAAGAATTTTGTAAGCAAGAGTCATCTCATCTTCCTTGATGTTAACCCCAGCCATCTGACTTTTGAGGAAATTAATCTTCAGACCAGATACTAAGGAGAAACTTTCTAAGGCCCGAAGAAGCATTTCCCAGGTCTTCGGGTTATTGTCCAGGAAGAATCATCATCAGTGTAAAAGAGGTGAGAAAGAAAAACCTTTTGGTAACCAACCTCGAATCCTTGAAATCCAAACTGTCTGGCCTTCTGCAGAATACCATGGAGGCTATTTGCTACTAAAATATACAAGAAATGGGAGAGAGGGTCTCCTTGTCTAAGCCCTTTTTCTACTACGATCTTCCCCCTTGGCTGGCCGTTTATGAAAATAGAATAAGATACTTTAGAAATGCATCCTTTATCCATTTACACCATCTATCCCCAAAGCCTTTCTTCTTCAGAACACAGATTAGATACTTCCATCTAACCGAATCATAAGCCTCGGATAAGTCAATTTTGACCACCAAACCTTCTTTCTTCCTGACTCTGTAGTCCTCCACTGCCTCATTAACCGCCAAAATAGCGTCGAAGATATGTCTTTGGTTAACAAAACCCATTTGATTCTCTGCTACTGTAACATGAATCACTTCCCTGAGACGTCTTGCTAGAATTCGAGCAGTAATTTTGTATAGGCTGTTTACCAAACTGATAGGCCTATACTCCTCCACCTTTTCCGGATAGGCCTTCTTAGGGATCAATTGAATATAAGTGTCATTAACACATTTGTTAATGATGCCTGTGGAGTAAAACTCCTCTATTGTTTGGAGTATATCTGTCTTCAACAGGTCCCAATTCTTTTGGTAGAAGAACATTGTGAATTCGTTTGGCCCGGGGGCTTTCTCTCCCTCGCAGCTGAACACTGCCTCCTTCACTTTGTCCTCCTCAAAAGGTCTCTCCAGCCAATCCCTCTGATCTTCTACTATGGGATTCCAATCAATCTCGTCGATAGCCCACTTACAAATCTTATGGTCAGAGAAAAGATTTGTATAATAAGAAATGATGTGTTGCTGAATGTCTCTGTCCTCCTCTATCAGCTCGCCATCTGCATTCTTGATTCTGGAAATAAAGGCCTTTACCCTTCGCACTGAGAGGAGTCTATGGAAGAAACTTGAGTTAGTATCCCCCTCCTTAGCCCATTTCACGCGAGCTTTCTGTCTAGCCTCCCTTTCAATTTTGTTCTCTATGATGTTATCTCCTACATGACTTTGGCCCTCAAATCCTTATCTCCCTGCACCATAAGACCCAGTTCTGCTCTTTGATCAAATTCCTGAATTTTTTGGTGCAGCTTCTTCCTCGAACAATCATCTTCTTCCCTAAAATTCCTGCTCCAGGTTCTTAGATCAGCTTTCAACTGTTTGAGTTTCTGCATGAACCTATAGCCTTTCCATTTTTTAATTGACGACTTGTTCCACCAATCCCTTAAGTTATTCCCAAAGTCCTTCTTGTCCATCCAGGAATGCTCGAACCTGAACGGGGTTGGACCCCACCGCCTAGGTTGAGTGTCCAATTGGACTGGCCAGTGATTAGAAGTATGTCTAAGGAGAGTGCTATGCCGACTATTTGGGAATAAATTATCCCATTCTGCATTAACCAGAAATCGATCCAGTCTTGAGAGGGAAGGTTGATCGCGGTTATTAGACCAGGTGGACCTTGCGTTCAAAAGATCGACGTCCCTCAATTGAAGCTCGTTAATAAGATCATCGAACTGTTTCATATCATGAGACAAAGACGTACCGTGGAGCTTCTCTTCCATACCCCTTATGGCGTTGAAGTCCCCGCCTATGCACTACTAGACCTAAAAGCCATTTCTAATAGGTGGATGGCCTAAAGTTTAGATTATCGTTTACGGTCACAGTTGTGTATATTGTATAATGTAAATAGAATTTTTTTTTCCCATTATCTCGATGATACTAACCATTTACCTAATATGTATATTATCTAACCTCGAAGTTATATAGATATGTAAAAGTCAGTAGTCACTTTATAAAGCAATTGCCGCTCTTGAAAGGTGTCAATAACAACTGTTCAAGAATATCTGTAAACTGTAATATAGTTTAGCTCTTAGATCTACCGTTAGTTATGCTATGGGAAGTATTGTTTGTTATTGGCTTCTCTTAAACACCTTGTACTTGGACTGTTTCCAATCAATTTTCTTTATCTTGGTTTGCTTGTGTAGTCAACCTAAAGATTGTAAACTTTGACTTCACCATTCATTTCTGTCACTTAAAAAAATTAGAAGCAAATCAGGAAAGGTTAATTTGGCATGGGGAAGTTTTGTTAAAACTTTCCTCATTTAAGAAGTGATTAGAAATTTTGCATCAATGCTACAATAACTAGTATATGCTAACAGCAACTATAGATAGAAACTTTTCCATAAAAAATGATCTTATTGAGTGAGTTGATAAAATTTGAAATGTTGCTTTTAGTTCTAATATCTTTTTTCTTTTCTTTTCTTTTTTTTTTTTTTTAAATTTAAAACCAACATCTTCTTCAAATCAACCATCTTGATCCTCCCTATTTACACTTTTGTTTACTTTTGAAATTTCTCTAATTTAAGTAAGCTTGGAAGTGGATCTTGCAAAAGAAAAGAAAAAGTCCATGAAAATTTCTTCTTTTCAACAGAGATAGGATTTCTGAGTCGCCCACTATTGAGTTTGATAGGATGTGGAGCCATAGTTCCATGCTATATAATCAAGAGCTATCCAAATAATTTTGAGGACTATCTTTGACCTAGACTAGGAAAGAAGTCATTAACACTCAGTTTCCATTTTGAATTCTCTCTTCATTGCAAAATCCCTAGCCTCGACTTGGTCAATACCTAAAGATAGGAAGGACCAATTCATACATTGTTTCTCCATAACTTGTGTTGCACATTATGCTAGTCTCTTGTAAGACCTATCATTCTCTCCTTATTGCACTCAAAGAAAATTCCTTCCCATGATTTATCTATGTTGCATAATGTTCCTTTTAATGTGATATTGTTTGGAAGGAGCGAATGATTTTTAGAGCCAAAGTTTTAACAAAAATCTTATGAACACCCCATATAAGCAAATGGGTGTGAAGTTAGACATGTTCTATGAAATTTTGGAGTTGCACTAAGGAAAACTGGTGTTAAAATGATGACGTAAAAGTTGCAACTAATTACTTTCCTTAGAATCCACTCCACCAATCTCATGATACTGTTTGAAAATTGCTCATGGAACCCTTTTTTGTCATAGGACATCAAAAGTGTCATTCTCATTTTTTGCTCTCTCCTCCCCAATTATCATTAGGCTCATCCCATCAAGCGCATTAAAATGAAGACCATCAAGGAGAGGAAGAATGTAAACCTTTGGGGGATTTGGCATATTCCTCAATTCTATGGTTAATTTCACCTTAATCTGACCATAGATACTCAAAGTTCATTTTGGAGATTGACTAGGATGCTTTCTAGCATCAATTCAACAACTAAATAAAAAACACAGCGTTGCGCTTGCATTGTTTTCTTCCTTTATTTTACCCATTCCTTGCTCTGAAGATTTTCCTTCTAACAAAGCTTTTTGCAATCACTTGCTTGCTTAAATTGGTTTACTAGGCCATAGTTATTTGAGACTTTTTAATTGATTGTGAATTGTTTCTCTCCCATATATATTTGAAAAGAAACAGAGATTTTTCACCTGCAGTCATTCTGCGACTTTGGGGTGTGTGTATGTTTGTTTTGCTTAGTGGAATTTTTATGATTGGAGATTTTTGGGTGTTTTTTCAAACACCTTTCTATATGACAAAATTGTTCGGTGTTTTTGCACATTGACATCTTATCTTGGCTAAATGGTGGTTGATGATATTGACATTTCATCGTCTTAATAAGTAATTATGTATCTTTTGGATTGGAAGAACCACACAATGAAAATTTGAAACAATTTTCAGAAATTTCAATTATCTTTTTCGAATTTTTAACATTGAATTACAATTAAATATTGTTGAATTGTACAAAAAATCCATTGTATTTAGGTAGCATTTTGAAATAATTTGTAAAACTCAAAGGATCCTTCTACTATTTTTAAAAATTCTCTAATAGTTTTTTTCTTTCTTTCTTCCTTTCTTTCTTTCTTTCTTTTTTTTTTTTAACTAAATCAATGCAAAATTTCATTCAGATATTTTAAAAGGGTAAGCATATGAATAATTATCAAAAGAAAAATTACATTATTATTAACTTTTTGTAATTAATCCTAATATTTTAAGCATAAAAATTATAAAAGAGCTACTAATATAGTTTACATAGTTGTGAATCTTACTTTATACTGTCATATTTCATATTATACATAATTGTGTTTTTTACAGCACATCTAAAAGAATATAGATTGCCAATATATTTAAATATTATTCTTTATACTTCTATATAGTGTTGAATTTTTAGAAAATTCCTAAGTTGAATGAGGCTTCTCTAAATTAATTCTTAATTTTAAGAGGACAAAGTGAAGGATTTATTTTTATTTTTTTGAAAAGAAACTAGAATGATATATTAATTTCAGTACAGGCCCCCTGCCAGATGATGTATCCAAGCAAGAGGGCACAAAAAAATCTGGGATCTCTCCCACGAATGCCCCATAGGTCAGTGACGATCCTAAATATCCTTGTATTTGTTTCTGCCCATATGGTATACCATATGTAAACAAAATAAATTTCTAATACTGCTTGAAGGAATGTGGTGGTAGCTGGCATGAAACCATAGAAAGTTCTGCTATTAGGGCCAATATATTTGGCAATTTAGACATCCATCTATTCCATATGGATTAGAAGGTCTGACACTGCCCAAAAAGGTATTTAATGTCTTCAGAAGCTTGCCTACATAGATATCAATAAGAGGGGCTTAGAGTATGGTTAGGAAGTTTTTTTTTTCTGGATGACATTATAGTTCAATTTATTTAGCAAATTAACTAGGCTAAAATCTTTGCTTTGGTTGGGGCTGGGGTTGTTCAAATGAATGTGGAGCTTGTGAAGGGCGAGGGGTTTGTTGTGTGCTGACAGACATTTTTTGAAGGAAGGATTTGGTTGAAAATGTGTCTTGGGATTCCCCAATCCAAAGGAACCTGTCTGCTGTATTGGATGGTTAAACTGATTTAACATTTGTGCAGGATTTTTAACTTCTGTCATGTTGTAATCTGTGTGAGGTTCTTGCTGAGGTGGAGGTTCCATGCCCATGTGTTGCTTTCGCCATTCTCATTGTGCACCATGAATGCCTAGATAGGTTTGACATGTACTTCCAATAGTTTGTACAAGTTTGGAAACATTGTTGTCCTACACCATTCTTCTTCCCAAAATTTCACGTTGTTGTCATTGCCCACCTTTCATCTTGTATGGGGGCTGAATTAGGGATATTTTGTGGATAGCTGTCCATGCTGATCTGAAAGTGACAAACCATGCTTTGGATGTACAAATCTCTCTCTGCTTCAATATTGTCATGTTAGTTATGGCTCAGCATGAAATGTATTTGTTTCAGAAGTCAGCCACAAAGCTACTTCTTGGTTAAAAAATTTGTCAGCATCAGGTCCAGTTTGCTACAATTTACCATTTTTCTTGTCTTTTTTTGTCCCTTTCTTTTTCTCTTGAACATCTCTTAGAATATGATTCACTTTCAAGATGCCTTGATTGTGAAATGGTAGACAAGTGAGACTCAAAATCTCATGCTAGAGAGTGTGGAGGTCGAGTTCTCTCTCCTCATTGCCTTTCGCTGCTTTACTGTTGCTATTTGTCCTTATGCTTGTTGACTTACATATGGTTGTAGTCTTGTAGATCATATCTTGTGTGGTAGCAGACATGTACATAGGTGCTGGTTCCTTTATATTGGATAATTTGCTGTCAGCTCTTTCCTTATTCACTTTCTTAAACTCTGTAAATCTCTAAAGACATCCTTATACTCCCAGTGCACACAATTTTTAGCTTTATCTTTTTTTGACAAAAAAAACGTAACCATTTTGGATAACAATTACGAGTAATTTCTGTTTGGCTGCAGGCTCTTTGCTTCTGGATTCTATAAGTTACCACACTTGCTTGTGGACTCTAGTTATCAATTGTTTTCGAACACTGCTCTTGGCTTTTCTTAGTCTTTCCTGTCTCTTTTTTGAATTAAATTAGGGTTAGCATTTAAGTCCTCTTTCTTTAATTTGTTAGATTTCACTAATGAGCATCCATGTGAAATTTCCTATTTATTGAATAAAAATATAATTGTTATTTAAAAAAATGTTATATTATATTTATATTAAATTGAAGGGGGGAAATCATCTTTTTTTTTTTTTTTTTTCTTTTCATGAAATGAAAATAAGGTATGCAAAGGTAAAGAGCAGGTAATCAAGAAGGGTTAATTATGAGAAACTTAGAGAACAAAAGGTAGGAGCGTGAGAAAAAATTGAGATGTTAAATTACTACATCACCCTTGGTATCACTTATATAAATCTTGTCCGCATGTCAACATGTATGTGAAAAATTGTATGTTCCTCTTGACAAAAAATTATAAGTAGTTGACCTGTAGCTTTTGTGGGTTTGCTGGTTTTTAACAAAATTGTTTTGCTCTTTATGATTCATTATCTCTCTTCATTTCTTCTATACTTTTGACAATGCCTTAAACCTGTTATTTGCATAAAATGGGCAAGTTTCTATCAATATTTCTGAAAGTATCTAATCAACTTGATTTGAGAGTAAAATATCTGCAAATAATTATATCATTGCATGTATGCTAGTCATTATTTTATATCTATGCCAATTTTCTTATGTTAGCAATAACTATTTAGCTGCTATATTGATTATATTTTTGTATGGAATATTTTTGGGCAGATTCTTCTGGAGTTACAAGTTTATGGTTTGTCTGACTCCACGAAGTGCAGAGATGGACAAAGAGATCTACTGTCTCTGCAGCAGTCTCGAATGGCTGCTTCCTCTTCTGGTGCTTCACTTTTGAGCAATGGTAGCATTGGTGTTGCAGAATCTAAATCTATTGCTGCATTTGCAGCTTTGAGTGAAAGTGCTGGGCCTTTGGGCTTGACAGGATTGCAGAATCTTGGAAATACTTGTTTCATGAATAGTGCCATCCAATGCCTGGCCCATACAGCAAAGCTTGTTGACTTTTTTCTAGGAGACTACACCAAAGAAATAAACCAGGACAACCCATTGGGCATGGATGTACGTTACTACTTTGTTCTATGTTTTGAATTTGTATATCATGTGATTAGTGGGTTCTTGTCCAAAATAAAATGGGTTGTGAATTAATGGTTTTTGTAACTTATTGTCAAATAGGTGGTTGTTTATGGTCTTAAAAGGTATACTTGGTCAGAACGTTTCTCTCTCCCATAGTCTTTGAGTGTGCATGCCTTTTTTGGTCAGGGGGAGCTTGCTTTAGCATTTGGGGACTTACTACGGAAATTATGGGCTCCAGGAGCAACTCCAGTGGCACCCCGATTGTTCAAGTCTAAGCTTGCTCATTTTGCCCCTCAATTTAGTGGGTTTAATCAACATGATTCACAGGTTGGTCCCCTCCCCCTCCCCTGCAAAGATGCAGGGGTTTGATAAGATATTTATCTTTGATTCAATGGAATTCAGTGGTAAAATATGTCAATGTGTCAATGATTATAGGAACTTCTAGCTTTCCTATTAGATGGGTTGCATGAAGATTTGAATCGCGTGAAGTGCAAACCATATGTTGAAGTGAAAGATGCAGATGGCCGTCCAGATGAAGAAGTAGCTGATGAATATTGGCGGAATCATCTGGCTCGCAACAACTCTATTGTTGTTGATATATGCCATGTAGGTAGCTTTTATATTGTTGCTGTATGTATTATGCTTATCTATCAATGTTATGCTCTCTAAGTTTACAAAATCTTCATGTAGTTTGCAATCTGCTAACTAACTTTTTGAGGCCTTTGATTCTGCCATAATCTGGCACGTGCTGAATTTTGATAGAGCTTCAACTAAGATAGGGTGTACAGGTTTTGCATTAGATGTTGCTCTTTCATAGTTTCCAACCTTATCAACAAAGCCATTGCTGATTGTTGATTTGTTATTATTTTATCTCATTGCGGGGTCAGTATAAGTCAATGTTAGTCTCTCCATTCTGCATGTTATCCTATCTAAGCTTGCAAAATTTTGACGTAATTTTTGATCTGTGAACTAACTTTTAAGTCCTTTGGTTCTACTGAAGTCTGGCATGTGCTGAATTTTGATAGAGCTTCAACTAAGATAGGGTGTGTGGTTTTTTGTTTGGAGGAAGATAGTGTGTATGTTATTATTATTATTATTATTAGATAGTTGCTCTCTTTCATGGTTTTTAAGCATTCTAGGTTGGAATTATTTATTCTCGGCTTTCTTGCAAAATCTTAACCTTATCAGCAAAGCCATTACTGATTGTTAATTGGTTATTATTTTATCCCATTGCAGGGTCAGTATAGGTCAACATTAGTTTGTCCAGTCTGCAGTAAGGTCTCAGTTACATTTGATCCATTAGTTTATCTGTCTCTGCCGCTACCTTCAACAACAATGAGGACAATGACTGTTACAGTCTTGAGCAGTGATGGAAGTGCTAAGCCATCTCCATTTACTGTGACCGTGCCAAAGTTTGGGAAGTGCAAGGATCTTATCCAGGCCTTAAGCAGTGCATGCTCCTTAAAGACTGATGAGACCCTATTGGTGGCTGAAGTATGTTTAGATTGTACTTAAATGATTTGATTTTTCTCATTCACCTTGTGGCTCTTCATTGTATGTTGGCTTTATTTTATTTTATTTTTTTAAGTTTTGAACTTTAAGAAGCTGGACTTCATTGCAGATATACAATAATCATGTTATTCGCTACTTAGAAGATGCTGCTGATTCTTTATCATTGATTAGAGATGATGATCGTCTTGTTGCTTATCGGTTGTTGAAGGATATTGACAAATCTCCTTTGGTAATATTCACACATGAGCGACAGGAGGAGTAAGTTTATTGTGGTCTTTTATTTTTTAAAATTACATCAAGGTCGTACTACTCACTTAGTGTTCATCATACTACTAGGTATATTTTTACCTTTAGAATGTAAGTGTATTGAATAGGATGAAGCATAAGCAAGGCTTTAAAACTGGCTAATCATAATTGATGCGGTGTGTATGTATGAGCAATGTGCAAGTCTCATTTTATTTTTCCCTTAAAAACACATGAAAAATTGTGAACTTTTCATGAAAAAAAAATAAAAAAATGAAAACAACTAATAAATGAAGAATCCTATGAATTGAGTTATTTCATTATTTAATTTTATGTATGTTACCTTAACAAGTAAAGATGTCTGGTAGTTGAGTTACAAACTTGATTTAATTGTTTCATTTTTCATAGACAAAAGTTGTTTTCTTTTTTTACTGTAATACTGAGTTGCAATGGTTGGCAATGCTATCTAACTTCGTTTGGTATATATGTAATGTACATCCCAATATTTGCAATGCTTGCGACGAACTATTATAATTTATGCAATCAACTGGTAGTTTCAGCTCTCTCATAAATGTTATTAGAAACACGAGCTTAAACAGTATTCAACATTTCAAAATTTAAGCTTCTCGTAATGTTCAAAGATGTTACATGATTAATGCTTCACATGGTTGTCTAGTAATCTTCAACTTTTTGTTAGGATCTTCAATTTTATGTTAGGATTATATAATGAGTCTCTTTGCAATAAACACATAGCAAGAGCTGCAATTAATGCTCAACCTTGTAGCTTCAAAATTTAGATCACTCCTAAATAACTGAAACTAATGCCTTAAAAAAAAACTAACATTGACATTTTGTTTAGGCTTTTTAGATGAACAAAGAAAAAAGAAAAAAAATCAAATGGTTTAGGTTGAGGGTTTACCTTGATGGATAAACAATGAGGTTTAAGCTTGAAATAGACTTGAGATGTAAAGTATGAGGTGTAAGCCAATGTTTCTTGGACTCAGAGTATGGGAGTTGGAGATGAGTACACATCTAAAGGTCTTACTTATTTATTTTTAAATTTTAGGACATGGGGACTTGATTATATTATATGTTATTCTTTCCCTTTTTCTAAAACTTTTTACTCATTAATTGCCCATTTTATATTCTCATTTAAGTGACATTCACCTGATAGCTATGTAGTAATATTTTAAAGTGTTAGACGAATGTCCCTTAGCCATATTGCATGATAAAGTATCAGACATAGTTAAGCAAGCTAAATTAAGGAGTCCAGGTAACATAAATCTAGGTCTAAATTGTAAATATCCTTGAGGTGTAAACCTTAGATTTATGCTAAGCCTCAGGCAAAGAGATTGAGGCTTAAGCATCAAGGTGATTGTCGATTACCCACCTTACCTTAGGATACATCTCGGGGCATAAGCTTTAGTCAATTTTCAAAACTGTGACTAATAATCTTAAGATTTGTGAAAATGACGATTCTTCATAACCTCAAAGAAATTGTACGTACTTCGCAAATTATATTTTAAGGATAATGATGAAAGATGGAGTATAGAGGGGGTGGATTGGAGCCCCATAATATTAGCACTGGTGAGAGACTTTGGTCTGCATGCCTTTTTGAAGTAGGGTAATGCAAAAGATGGTTTTTAGATGGATGGATCGAAGGTGTTGGGTCGAATGGGTTTAGTGTTTTTCTTTTGGCATTGATGAGAGATTGTTAAAGATGATATTATTATCAAAGTGCTTGGAAATTTTGACATGAACGAGGTGATCAATGGTTCAATACAATGATTGATGAGATTACCATTCGCCTAAATTCTCGGTGTTTTGGATTAGAGGTAGTAGAGGAGTTTGGACTGATTAATCTCATCACTATCCTTTTCAAGTTATAATTTGTTGGTATTGGCTGTTGTTTGAGGCCTATCTTGGACTTCGTATTGATGGATAGCAAGGTAGTTGAATGATTATACTATAAAAGCTGGAAGAGGAAGGGACATAATTTTAAGGTTGATATGCCCATAGCTTATGCTCATATCTTAAACATGATATGTGAGTTGATGGTTGATGGAGAAGATGGATCGAAACTTGTGTGAGCTTTGCCTCATTCTTAGTGTTTCTTAATGGTAGGCATAGAGGCAAACTCAAGGCTTCAAGATGCCTTAGACAAAAGGACCATATCTCCAACATCTTATTCAACATGGTGTCTGATGTGCATGGAAGGATGTTCAATAAGGAAAATGTTATCAGAATTCTTCATGGCCTAAGAAATGCTTTGGGATGCCTTTGGAGGATGATCCCTTTAAAAATATGACTCTAAATAAGAATATATCTTGGAGGATTGAGGGTTGGGAGCATGTGTTTCTATTAAGAGAGGTTGATTAACTCTTCCCTGACCTATTCAAGCAAAAACATGGCTTCTTTGATTTGCCTTGCATCCATATTTATGATAAATATGGGTTTGATTAAATCCATTGAGGGTAGGACCTGTGATTTTTGCTTGGAAGGCATTGAAAGTTCATGATGACCTTGTGCATGGCCTTTTGGAGAGAGATTTTTTGAAGTAGCAACATACGCTTGAACAATGTGGCTTTGGATGCCAAACAAGAAACTAATATGGTCATTAAGATGAGGACATTCAAGTAAAAGTTTGTGGTTAATGTGTGATGGCCACAAGCACTCCTCAAGAAGTGAGAGTCTCACTCTTGTCAAATCTCATGATTCTTACCCCAAGTGGGTCATCCCTTTAGTGTTTTCTATGTTTGAGGTTAGGAGGTTTGCACAAACCTAAGGGAATAGTTGAGTGGGCCTTATGGCAAGACTTGAATGTGTTAAAATTCTAGAAGGTAGACAAAGAGAAACGAATTGGCTTGTTAGTTTTTTCTTTAAACCTCTTAATTTTTCTTATGCCACTTAATTGATCTATATTGAATGACCCACTATTCATACTTTCCTCATGTACTTGTTGGTAGTTGAGATTCTAAGTATTAAAAGAGACCAACCTTTGGTTGGCTGGAGTCTCTCTACAAGGTTAATGCTATATTCTTTAAAGGACAACAAAGCAGTTGTTTCACTTTCTTCAAACTGGTATATATTGCAGTATTATGTGAAAATATGGGGAGTACGTCATTTACATTTCTTGTAGTGCTCGCTTATTCCATGTATCTTTTCAAAATTGCTGGAAGTAATAGGATGGGCTCGGGCTGCTCCAGGTTGCAATGACTTTCAACTGACCTTTTCTTGCATTGCTTATTTATTTGGTCCATTTGGTCAAAACTGCTTGAAGCATTAAGATAGATGTGGATTCTTACTAGAAGTTAGTGTGCGGTGTCTTCAAGTGGACTTATTATAGTGAGTTGGAACTAATAGGCATTTTAGTTGGATTTGTGCAATTCTTGGCTTGTTATAGACTATGTGGATGAGCGCGAGATGCCCCTAGTGGTCAATTTGGGAATCGAACTTGGGATCTCATGCTTTTTGTTGGAAGCCCCAAGGCATTAGCCCAACCATGCATTGGCTATCATGAACATAAATCTTACACTTTATATGAGTCTTTATCGTTCTCCAAGCTCCAAAACAATTTATCATTCAAGACCGTGACAACTTGTTATAAATTCTAAGTAAATATATTGTTACTTATTATTTTCTTTGAAAAAGAGTGACCAAATATGGATTTCTTCTGCTTTTTTGTGCTGATTATCTTTCGTAGTGCTCTCAAAGTATCGCCTAGCTGATGCCTAGATGCCCAACTCCCCCTTGAGCATCTAGGCACCAGTGAGTGAGGTAACCAAGGCACTATAGGGGGTGTTTATAATTTTTTTTTTCTGGACTTGAAATAAACTTCTATGTTTAAGCCAAAATTAATAAAAAAATAAACAGTATATTATTTATTGTAATATATTATGTTTTTATGCAAACATATATCGAATGAGGGACCAATAAATAAATAATATTCTATAGGGATCTCTAAATAATTTTTTTTATAGTTTGCCTTAGGCCTATCTAAATTTCACCTAGGCCTTGCCTCACCTTATGGAGGTTTACTGCTTGGGTTTGTCTTTCTGCCTTGACAATACTAATCTTTAGTGCTTCAATTTCATATATTTGCATTTTTAGTAAAATTAATTCTTTTTGTTTAAAAAAACTAAAAAACCCTAAGGGTTATTAAATTTTGCATATTATCTTGATCTTTTACTTAAGTTTGTTGAATACATATATTCTTTCATTTAATTTGTAATTTTTGAATCTTATGAAGTTTTCCTTGGCTTTTTGGAGTTGAGTGCTGATTTATAATTTCATGATTAAAAAACAGAAGATTCCATGATGACTTTTGGTTTCAAGGGTATACATTTGTAAAATCTGTTGTCCGTTTCTCATGCATTCTATGATTTTTCTTATTGATTGATGTGCATCACTTGCGGAGTGGCTGCACCTAGCACCAATCATCTTGGAAGTGGTTGGTGTTGGCTGCTTGTTGCTTACCGAATTCAGCATATTTTACCTACCATGTAATTTATTTTTCTATACTCATCATAAAAGTCATCGCTTCTAAACACATTGTTCTTCTAGTCAAATCTTTCTTAACATGCCTATAGAATAAAAAAATGGGTTTCTTTCTGAGAATTTTCAGGTAACATATCTAATTAATGCAAATGTAATGTATTCATATTTCTTTCCAATTTGCTGTTTGTTCTCTCAATTTGAGTTAATCCACTTCTATGGCATCCTGAGTTATTTGCAAGTCAGATTTGAAACTTTCTTGGTTTTGTGACTACTGTTCTGATTTTTCGGTTTAGACGCTCTGATTATAACAACTATTTTGTCAGGCAGTATGTTAATGGTAAAGTAACATCATGTTGGAAGGCATTTGGAATCCCACTTGTAGCAAGGATGTCTGGCATTGTTAATGGATCTGATATTTGCAACTTGTTTTTGACATTACTTAAGCCACTCAAAAGGCCTGCTGCAGTTGCCTTTGTTTATGGTGAAGGTGTTGAGGATGGTGAAAATAATGAAGAAGTTGAGATGGAGGAGGCCTTGCCAGAAGATCCGCTTGCAGATGTTGATTTACAGTTTTTCCTGGCAGATGAGAAGGGTATGATAATGAAGGATTCCAAGATAGCAATGAATGAATCAATCTCTGCAGTGCCATTTCGGCGGTTAAATGTGCTAGTACGTTGGCCTGATAGAATTATTGAACAATATGATCCGTGTTTTCTTAGTCCATTGCCTGAGATTTTCAAATCTGGTTTTCTTTCCAAGAGGCCTCAAGAAGCAGTTTCTCTATATTCTTGCCTTGAGGCATTCCTGAAGGAGGAGCCTTTGGGACCAGAAGACATGTGGTTAGTTTCTTCTTCATTAGTCATGCTAAAAGGTTGCTATGTATTTGATTTTATGAAACCTGCAGCACTGTGGACTTGGCAATATATATCTGCCTGTATTTTCTAGAAAAAAAAGTAACTTAACAAGGGGAGGATGTAGTGATGATCTAGGACCAAATCTTTTTTTTTTTTTTTTTTTTTTTTTTTTTTTTCTGGTGGCATTTATGATGCTGGTCATAATCTGCCTATTGGCATTATTTTGACAATTTAACTTTTTCCATCTTTTCAGAATGAGGAGTTTTTTACTGTCTTTTCAATGCCCCCTTGCCCCATTGAAAACTTTGAAGGGATTTTTCTCCATTAGTTATAGTAACTAATTCACCATCACAATGATCCCCTTTACACCTTGGTTTAATAGGTAAGGATAAAAGAGTTGGTTAATAGTTAAGGATAGATGATTCTTGTTTTCAAATATCTTGGTTATTTGATCCTTAGAATCAATCAGATAATTGCATCTGTAGCTTCTCTGGGATGATCTATCGACACTTATATGGCATAGAGTGAGTAATGTTGGGTTTTAAGATGTTATAAAGCTGTGGGCAATGGTGCATAACTTGTGGTCCTGTTTATTATACATTGCATTTCCATCTACACCTATTTTTTTGGTTCTTTAGGTAAATGTTTCTTCTTATTGAATTCTTCCTTATGTTACTACTGTCCTTATAAATTTAGGTTCTGCCCTGGATGCAAAAGACCTTGTCAAGCAAAAAAGAAATTAGATCTTTGGAGATTACCAGAGATTCTTATTATTCATCTTAAGAGGTTCTCATATAGCCGGTATATGAAGAACAAGCTGGAGACGTTCGTGGACTTCCCTGTTCATGACCTTGATTTGTCAAATTATATAGCATGGAAAAACGGTCAGTCATCTTACCGTTACATGCTATATGCAGTTAGTAATCATTATGGGAGCATGGGAGGTGGTCATTATACTGCGTTTGTTTATGTAAGGCATTTCTGCTTCCATTCCTTTTTCATTAATACCCTTTTGAAATGTTCCATTGTTGTTCAGCTCTGGAAAATGTTTATGGGGCCAGAAAAAAAAAAAATAGCATGTAGGTTCTCTAATATATAATAGACTACAGCAAAATTTGATTGCTCTTTTTGTTTATATTAAGTAGAAGCCAACAATTATTTTGATGGTTTGGGTATAATTGTTAGTTTTCAGTTGATGGGGAAGATCGTATTTCTTCATGTCAGGAAATGCGGTCTTTCTGTTCTGAAAACTCTGATATGAAGTTAATGAAGATTTTGTTATTGCCACGGGAAAGATCGATTATTATTTTTCTTTAATCTTTACTTAGAACAAGCACATGTAGGATAGATGCATCAAAGTGAAAAATTGGTATCTGGTGATAGTCTTAGATAATCCTTCTTGGTCTCATTGCCTGCACAGATGCATTGCATGATTTAACAACTACTATTCATAATGATAATCTTCTATCTTCCTCTCTCTTCCATTCCATCTCTCTCTCTTATCATCAACATGAATTGGTAGGACTTGCTATGCTGTGAAAAGCTTTCAGTTTTGTTTTTGTTTGTTTGGTTATCTATGTACAATGTAAGAATTATGTGATGATAATAACACATCTGACTTCTGGTTCAAAGATTTCTCGCATATAATCTAAAATGGAAGAGGTTTCCTGCAATTATTTGGCCATTTCAATGAAATATACTATTGCTTGCTTTAGCCACATGAACATTTCCTTCCACTTATGTGTCTGCATAGAAGATTACCCACAAATTTTGTTGAACTACCTTTTTTTCTCTTTTTTTTTTGTTTTCTTTTTAAACTTTCATGGCTTGAGATTAATTCATATTATGATTTGAAATGTATCTGTAGGTTTGTTTTGTTTTGGGTACCGCCTTACTAATTTCATTTTTTTCCTTTTCCTTTCTTGTATGTAGCATGGGGGTAATCAGTGGTTTGAATTTGATGACAGTCATGTTTATCCTATTACTGCGGATAGGATAAAGACACCTGCTGCTTATGTTCTATTCTACAGGAGAGTTACAGATGACTAGTTAAGTAGTGTTAGGGTATTATTCAAGCATTGTTTGGGAAGCATGGAATTAATATCAGAAAAGATGGTTTCCCTTTTTTGTAGTCATACACATGAGCATGTATCATTTCCAAATTAGCATTCTTTCGTCGTCAGCACTATCTAGTTTGGGTTTATCCACTGAAGAAATGAGTCACGCTGCAGGGAGGACTCAAGCATGTAATGGTACTGAGGACGACTATGACATACTAACAATCTTAAGTAGTGAGATTCTTTTAGCTGTTATGAGAAGTCCATTTCTGTTTGTTGTAGTTCCTTTTATGTAAAAGATAAAAAAGAATTTTTCTTACTAATTTTATTTACCCGAGCGGGAGTTCCATTTTTCTTCCATTGTTGTATTTTCCTAGATTTGTTCTAGTAAGCTTTTGATTAAGCACTCAAATCAATTTATTTTGATAGGATTTGACATCAAACTTGCTTGGCCTTCACGTTCATTATTTACTTCTGTAACAGATTTCTGATAGTTTCCGTCAGAATTCTGAGGATAAAGTTTCTACTTTCTTTACTCAACGTGTATCCAAGGAACCATACTAATTCCAAAGTGATCTTTTTGCAATTCGATGCATCTTTTAATATATCTGAACAGTGTAAGATCATGCTTCAAGTGGGCTCTGGTTATAAGGAACTAACCATGAGGGCATTCCCAGGTGAACATAAGACTTATGAACTCGAGAAAAAGAAGCATTTTTATGCTACGCCCTCGTGCATGTCTAATTGTTCTTTGCTGTAGGTCTGCACTGTAAGATCTCCTAATGCAGTTTTTTAAACTGACTTCAAGTGAGAGTTTCTCATCTGGGGCTCATTAGCTTGATGGGCCTTGGAAAAGACTTAATGGCAGAACGTTGATGGTATGCTCGACACCTTACACCATCTGGCTTTTTTTCTTTTTCCCCCTTTATTTTTTAACCTTGCTGCATATCTTCAGGGGAAAAAAATATTATATGCTTTACCCTTTTTAAATTAATCAATGTATGATAAAAGCGTAAAACACACCCCATGATGGTCGGGCTTGTGGAGAGGAAGATTACATGAGATTTAGAAACACATGCATAGGGGGAATTGGATGAAAGGTGAGGGTTCAGTCCGTAGCTTACCTATAAAATATTAATAATAGTAATATGTTCAGCCTACAGCTTACCCATTAAAATTTTAAAAAAGGTAATATAATAATAATAATAATAATAATAATAATAACAATAATAATAATAATAATAATAATAATTATTATTATTATTATTATGAATAATTATTGTTATATCATTTTAATGTATTGGTACATACTGAAATGAAAATTTGGTTTCATTACCTTCTGCACGGTTGGTTCAAGCTCACGGAAAAGATAGCTGATGACAATTAAGAAAATTTGTTAGTTATTTAATTAGTGTAATTTCATGTTATCAAGGATATTTGCTGACTTAGTGTTTGATAGAAAACAGTGAAGACAGTCAATTATCGTAGTCAACTCTACTTTAGTTGAGAAAAGGCTTTGTAATTAAGGGTAATGTGAAAATAAATAGTTTCTCTTTATTGGTTTTTGTGTCTATCTTCAGCACCACACTTATTGTGGTGACTTTTAAGATTCATACTACCCTCTACATTTCATGTTTGGTATACTCTAGGCTTTGCTGTAGATAGTCTACTTTTAGCTTCCTAACCATCACAATACTGTTCAAGGAGGGAACCAGTAACAATTATTGAAGCAATATGACAGGTACTTGTAACAGTTGGGTTGGTATTGGAGGTTTTCTTTTTCCTGGAGTGTACAGTGATAATAGTAAGCGGAGGAAGCATTTCATCTTTTCCTTCTAATAGAAAGCTAGTTTCACTTAGTTTCAGAGGACTACTCTTAGATCTGCCTACATGTAGTACATACTCTCCCTTGCCAAAAGGTAAATGTCGTGTTTGATATAACTACGAAATGAAAGGTCATGCAATTCCTTCTATTCTTTCATACCTGAGAATGACTTGCATCTGTTATATCCTATGTTAATAGTTGGTTTTGGTAGGTGACTGCAACGTAAAATAGGCGGCCCATCTCCTACTGATTCATGCATTCCAGTAGTTGAACATCAATGAGATGTAATAGATAGTAACACTCGCCTATATAATAAGCAAGTGGACTAGAGTCGAAGAAAGTCATGATTATATAAGAGAAAAATAAAAGTTGGCATGGAAGTTTGGAGAAATGGCCTCTCCAAATACCCAAAAAAAAAAAAAAAGAGAGAAAAAAAAGAAAAGAAAAAGAGCTAAGCTTTTCCTTGGCTACTGTTACATGAATCTGCTCCTTCCCTCAACTCAGATCCGTTTGCATTTTTAGTAAACACACGTGCGAAGAGCATGTATTAGGTATATAAATGATAGTGTAAAAATTTTGTCAGATTAACTATGACATAATTCTATTATATTATCTATGAATTGCTTTGGCTAAATGATTGATAAAGACCTATTTATCCATGAAGTGCTATGAATTATACTTGCCACAAAGGCCAGACTCAGATGAAATTTCCAGAATTCTTGAGCACGCATGCACTCCAATAGTTACATGTAGTTACAGGGGCTCAATTGAGAGCTCTAGCATGGACCCGGTGGCTGATCTCCTGTTATTTGCCTGTCCAATAATTTTTGTGTTTTCACTTCTGAGACTCTCATGTCCAAAAATTACTGCCTAGAAGTTTCGCCCTATGAACCAAATCATGGCTAAAGCACCTTTTTATTATTAATATTATTTTTTAATGGAAGTGGATCAATTACCCCACTTCCGTACCCGTTAAATCACACTCTCTTGTCCTGATAAGCTCCTCTCTCCTGCCATCCTAGGGATGGGTGGGCTAAGGAATTTATGCTACAGCACTCCTATGGAGTCCAAACATCATTTCTCGTAATAGGTTAGTTTGTTAAACTGGCTTATTGATTCGTGTTTCTTCTACTTTTGCTCACATTGATAAGATTAGAATGTCATTTTAGCTGAATTTGAGAGCAGTGAACCTTGTGTAAATTTGGAACTTTGTAAGAGACGTGTTACTCTAGCCATAAAAAAAGGCAAACTATATGTGATGCAATAATGTAACATTTTCCTATTAATTTGCCTAAAAATCTAAAGATTTTACTGGTGGATTATTCACCATAGTGACATTTTTATCTGATGATTGCGATTGCGATCTCTTCCGTTGATATTTTTCCTGAATAATACACAAGCTGTTGATGACGATCTCCACCCTTCACTCCGGGTACCTTCTTCCTTTCCTTGGATTCTTCTTTTTTTCTTCATTTTGATTGAATTTGCAAATCCAGCAAACCAATCACATGCATGGCTGGGGCTTCGTGGGATCAAATCTATATTCTATTAGAAACTTCTTTTAATCTTTTGTCTTTAGTTACGAGTGCACTTCATCTCTGCCTTGCATTGATGACGCCATCATTTGGATGATCAGGGCCGTGCTCTACTTTGACAATGTGGCTTTTCCTTTCACATTTATAGCGATTTTTACTCTGGTTCCTTCCTCAAGATGGTTTGTTACCAGTAGGAAAACGTTTCTAATTAAGAACACGCAAAGATGACTCCTCACATCCCTTCTCTTTCAATAATTCTATTTCACATGTCCCCTTGAGAGTACTGATGGTTTAGTTTAGTTAAATGATTTTTTTTCCCCAAAAGAATTATGGCGTGTCATAGTCTCTTCTTGTGATTGAAATTTTACTATGTAATTATTTATATTATTTATAAAAAGACTATTATTTAGAGTATAAAAAAAGGTAGATTAGAAATTTCGATAACTACATATACAATCCCTAGTTATACCCTTTTTTTTACATCATCAATTTCATTCCATTATTGTGCTTTTACTTTATTTCAAATTTTAATCATTTATAAATTTGTCCAAAGTGTTAAAGATTATTTTATTTTTTTTGAAGTAGTAAAATGTGGGCATGGGAAAAAAAAATAGTTGGGGGTTTTTATACGAGAATTCGGGTGTTATGGAAATCAGAAAATAATTAACTTCTTTAATGTATATACGTAAAATATGTTAATTTTTCTTTCTTTCTTTCCGTTTTTTTTTCCAAAAAAAAATAAAAAAAACTCTTCAAGAGGGTGCCCTATTATTATATATGTTAAATTACCCCTTGATTTTCCTCATGCAAAAACTAGACACATCTACAAGGTATTCAATTAAATTTTTTTTTTTTTTTTGTTTGGGGTGGGGGGGGGGGGGGTGTTGAAATTTTAGTAATACATCTATCTTAAATTATCAGATTTGCAATTATTTTTTTACTCTTTCCAGGATATGATCTTCTAAGCAGTGAATCTATTAACTTTGTCAATGTGAAAATTTTCTTTCTTTCTTTGTTCTTTTTTTTTTTGTTTAAATATATTTTATGACTGGTCCCAAATTAAGTCAAAAGATTGTTTAATGTATTCTTTACTTCAGGTGCAATGCAGATATTTATTGAGTGGTTATTACATTAATTAAGGAATTTGAATTTTCACAGCATAGTTAGCATAAAAAACATGAGAAGAGTGGGGTTGTACTTTGGTCTGAGGTCTCACTTCAACAAATGCCCAGAATTAGAAAACCTTAGTCGTGTCTACATCACATTAGCAAGAGTTTCTCAGGACCACTAGCAGCTCAATTCCCCTTTCCACAGGCAAACTAGTTGTGCCATTGGTGTTACCTCCTCACTGTCATTAACGTACACAAACTTTTGCATCTCCGTCTCCCTCTCCCTCTCCCTCCCCCGTCTCTCTCTCTCTCTCTCTCTCTCTGTGTGTCTAACGGCAGTCATGCATGGACCACTATCGCCTGGTTCACATTTCATTTACTTACCAAGTCTGCTGTGTAGATACATAAATACATGATAGATTCAACTGCAACAAGAGTGAGCCCTTTATTAGGACCCCAACTATTAGTTTGTTGGTATTCGTTTTCAATTCAATTCCATTCAGCCCCAAGTAGCTGAAAAAAGGAAGAAAAGAAAAAAAATTTATAATTTCATTGTTTTTTCTTTTCTTTTTTTCTTTAAAGGTTCTTATGTGTACAATTTTCATAAACTATTTTGTTCCAAAGACTCCACCTACCTGTTATTTCAAAGATAACAGCCGCCCAAGACTCATTAAAAGCAATGAAGAAACTAATTGATTGAGACAAGAAGCAACCTGAAATAAATCAAATTTGAAACCTAAACATGTAGTTTAATACCTGTTACTATTTTTATTTTTTATTTTTTGCTTTTGTTAAGAAAATAATTTAAAACGTTATAAATTCAGATGTTAGTGTCACAAATTTAACCTCGGAAAATCATATTTTGATTGTGTTTTTATTAGCTAGGTTAAGTATACTTAAACTGTTAGACAATTATAATTGGTGATAATGCCACTGTTGAATAACTAAAGTTGATACTCAGTACTTTTTGATAAATTATTTATTTATTTATTATTATTATTATTATTATTATTATTATTATTGTGGGAATTAGGATCTTGGGCCACCATTAGATAAATCAATCATGTATAAAATCCCAGGTGCCTATGTCATTTAATTAATATTAAGCTGAACTGCTATCCTTTATAAATTAAGATTAAAAAGAACAACTTTTTATCCTTTTAATGGACGGTTAATTGGTTTTTCCAGTAATATAGTTGTCTTTGCCAGGAGTTTGAAATTGATAGGACAGGGACGGGAAACTTTTCGTTTGGTGTCCACCATTCCCAGCCACAATCCAATAATATATAAATAAATACTCGTTGAAATACCAAAATTATATATATATATATATATATATATATATATATATATATAATGGTGCAAGCAGGATTTAAGCCCCACCCAACAAGCCTTTCAGTTTAATTAGAAAGTGCCAAAGCTAGTTATTGATTTTTTTTTATTTTAAAAAATATTTTAGTTTACCATTATTATTTTAAGAAAGATTTGTTAATTAATACTAGTTGTTTATTATATTTAATTTTAGTATTTATTGGGAGTAATTTCTTTATTCTAATTCTTATTTCTCATCCTCTACCACAATTATTGTCACCTCACAAACTCATTTTACAATATTATTGGCTAGCATAACCTCGTATGGCAATCGACCAATTGATATTAATTGCTACAAGCTGTCAGTTGAGAAGTTTCTTGATATCTTTAATAAACTATTAAAATTTATGCTTATGCCTTTTCTTATGTGTAACAACATCTGGATTAAAAAAAAATACTAAGTTTATTATTGTAATTATAATTTTTATATGTAATATAATTATTAAATAAATGTGTTACATGACGTATAATAATCATTTAATAATTTTAAAACATATCGCTAAAATCATCCCACAAGTGGATTAGTTCACCTCGATCTCTAAGTTCACCACACTCATTTTCAAAACATGATGTATTCACCCAATATTTTTTCAAAAACCCTAAACTATTATGGTTTAAAGTTTAACTAACCTAATTAACTACACTCACTACAATCACCGGAAGGTACACTAGAAGCCAATCACCAGTGCAATCAACGTTGTTCTACTACCAGAAATTACCCAACAAACTTGTTCTACTGTTGAGAATCTATTGCACAGGCTTTAAAGAGTGCATTTATAGTTGTTGCATCGCCAAAGCCATCACTGAATTTAAAGAATAGCATTTGTCAAATTTCAACAAATCTTTAAAAGAGAAACGTAGATTTGATAAAATAAGTAATTTGTTTGTGTTTGAAAGTTATTTTATTGTAGTTTAGACAATATAAGCTTCAATTTTGTGTATGAATCGTGGTCGCTGGATTAGTTATTACGAAGACATAGTCTCGGCCCTGTGTGGCTGAGAATCTCTCTAGAGTCTTGGTTAGCAGTGGTCAAGACTTTGAGAAGAGTCTTGGCCAATTGGGATCGAGACTCTTGCATAGAGTCTTGGCCAACTGGACCGAGACTCTTCATAGTGTCTCGGCCAAGCTGGCCGAAACTTACCTTACAGTCTCGGCACTCCTTGGCCAAGACTTTGAGGAGAATCTTGGCCCTGCTTGGCCGAGACTCTCCTTAGAATTAATGATTGTTATATTTAAGTTTTTTTTATTTATATGGTTATTTGCATTTGAATATTGTAATGAAATTAATGATTGTTATATTTAATGTAGAAATGGCGCCAAAAAAGACAACTGTTGTAAGAAATAAATTGAGTATTGAGTCAGAAAGCGCATCTTCTTCTAGGCCCCCATTGATGGCATCGCGGAGGCGAGCTATGGTGGCGGCAAGGTCTAATCTTCTTGTAGTCAGTGAAACCTTCTCTCATTATTCACAACAACAACAAGAAGTTGAAGAACATGAAATAGGCTATGTTCCTAAAGAGTATGAAGAAGGTGACGATGTTGTTGGACCTTTTCCTAGTGGTTCATCTGATCTGTCAGTGCTTAAGAGTTTTAAACACCATGTGGCTGCAACAGTATGGAAGAATAAGGTAAAATTTAATCCTTATACTTCATAGTCAAAAATTTCCTTTTCTCAACAATAAATTAATAATAATATTTTTTTTGAAATAAAAACTTTTGTGAATGTAACATTGAGGCCCACTAAAGTGCATTAACCATGAGAATATGATTAAGTCTTGGGACTTTGAATGTCACCCAGAACAGGCTCGCCTACAAGAGTTGATCAATAGATTCGGATTGAGCCTGTTGATCACATGTTCCTATAGTTACGTTAATAGGACGCTTATATCAACATTCATTGAGAGGTGACATTTAGAGACGAACACATTTCATGTAACAACCCCCTTCAGGACTTATTGATATTGCCATCATATGGGCACGGGCCCCCAAAACCCCCCTGAGGGCACTCTAGGCTAGGTGTTCACTCACAGGTATTGTTTCCTCCCTTAGTGGTTTTATTTTGCCTTCGTGGAGATTTGATCCCTAGACCCTGGGGATAATTATCTAAAGTTTTCCGAATCCGCTACCATTGAGCCACTTGGCTCAATGGTGGCTAAATGGTAGCGGATGAGGAAAAAATTAAGTACTTGAGTCCCAGGTCTTGAGTTCGAATCTCCGTAGAGGCGAAAGAAAACCCTTGGGGGTAGGGACAATACCTTTGAGAGACTACCTAGCATAGAATGCCCTGAGGGGGGTTCTGTGGGCCCAGGTTGGGGTCGTCACATTTCACCTCCCATTCGGTGAGATGTCAATTACACTTGATGATGTTCGCATTCTTTTCAGTATTCTAATGATGGGCAAATCGGTGTCTGTAAAGCCGATCAAGTTCGATGCTGTCGTGTAGTTGGTGTGCGACTGCCTTGGTATGTCTCAAGAAGAAGCCGATGAAAAGATCAGAATGGCTAAAGGGCTCACTGTAAGTAAGAGATGGTTATAAAATGTCTTTGGTATTGCCAAAGAGAATATTAATGAATACTATAGTGTTGAAGCAACTGCCAGAGCTTTCATTTTGTATCTTCGGGGTAGTACATTATTCATTGATAAGAGCAGTACTCGAGTTCACGTTTCCTTACTTCAGCTCTTAAAGAATGTGAACACTATCAGGTCATACGCGTGGGGAGTAACCGCTCTTCCTTTTTATAAAGTGTAATTCAATCTGTCATGTCTCTTTATTAGTCTTCTTTTAAGTTTTACTGTATAGAGCTTGTATTATTGCTCATAGAGCAGGAAAAGATCATTGGGTTCAGCCAGGTCACAACCACTCACCAATATGCTGGGTCTCGGTTATCCCCAACCGAGACCATAATGCTAGGTCTTAGTGGACCTAGATCGAGACCTAAGTTTATAGTCTCGGCCTAGGTAGGCCAAAACTCAGCCCTTTTTCTCGACCCTGGGTGACTGAGAACCACCAGCAAGCCTCGGTTCACCTGGTTCGAGACTATAGCTTGGGTCTCGATCCACCTGGACCAAGACCCAGCTTTCTGTCTGGGCCATGGGTAGTCGAGACCCATTAAACTGAGACCCAAATGCTTAGATCAAGGAAGATCTTGTATTTTTCGTAACATGCTTTTAGAACAAGGCCTAAATTCATGATGACATATAAGCAAATTGAATAATTTGTTATAAATATGTATACAAAAGTATTCAAGGATGATTATTGGTAACAAAAGAAGATAAATTCGATCAAGGATGATGACATATAAATAACTTGAATTATTTTGTATATAATATCACATATGCGTATTTTGCGGGAGAAAATACATAGAGAAAGTAGTTGCTAACAATCTACAGACTAATAAGACTTATGATATCTTTGTTGTATACATTTTCTTTTTCAAATACATCTAAAAATCTAAAGTGGCTTGCTTAACCTTCTGCCTGTAGATATCGCATTACGTGCCACTCTTTTGAAATTGGCGGTATAGGTGAATTAGGCTTGAACAAAACCTGTATAGAATGAAAATAATTAGTCACAAGCATAATTATTTACCAAATTAGAATAAGAGTAAAATATTAGGTAATTACCCTCACAAAGTGGTTCCCATTAACATAAACTATTTTGATTATATTTCTCATTTGATAAGGTAAGACTTTGTTTCGCAGCGGGAGGAATGTCATGCATTAGTTACTAGATAATTGGACTACCACTACATTAAAAGTAGTTGCTACTAATAAACCCATGTCAGGTAGTGTCATTCAATTTTCAAGTGGAACCGGTGATTGGTCACAGGTTAGTAAGTCCTTCATTTGTTGCACCCTAGTTGAACCTAGAAAAGTGGCATACTAGGCTTCAAAACTATTAAGCTCAGCTAACATCTCAATCCTCACTTGCTGCCACCCATCTTCCTCAAGACCGAGGCCTAGTGCAATGATGCGATACCCACAATTACCGTCAGCCTTGACATCAAAGACATTAAGAATGTGGTCATGCCATCCAACATAAGTCGATGTCATCCTTGATCGAGTCCTATAAACCTTTTGTTTCAAAACTTTCTTTTTTAGTAAAACATTGGATGAGGAGCTTGAACCATCAGATAGAACATGCTCAAAATGGAAGGGTTCTTGCTTTGTATCCACCTTCTTTTGCCTTCCTTTTGTTTTTATTTTCTCTTTAGCCGGAACAACACATGGATGGAGATACAATCTCTAAAAGTTGTTGCACAATCTTGTTTCTCCTATTTTCATTACTTCTCTCTATCTTATCTGCCACTTTTTCTAATAATACCTTGTAATTAAAGTCTCAACGGTCTTATGGGGTCATCAAGGTTAAGCCTTTGCCAATAAACATTGATATGCTTTAATGGGATCAGCAAGTGGGCCACTTCAGACCTAGCTAGCTCATGAGTACATGGAAGTTCGTGTGTAGTACATAACACACAACCACAACACACTTGATCAACACCAATAGTCTGTACACGCTGCAACTCAAGTCGTATCTTCTCCAATGCAACCGTAGAGATGAATCCATGCAACAATGTGAAATAAGAACTTTGTATTGATGTACAATGATTTTTGAACTCTTCTCAAACGATGCTTTGATCTTTGTGTGTTGTAACTCAAGCATTGCATTGATTGCACTCCATGATGTCACAAAATTCCCTTGTGAAGATCCGATATACCTTTTTAATTTGGCGTGTGCACTCTCTGCCCCATCTGTTGTAGTGTTACCAAAGTGCAACACTTTATTAGTCCAAGCCTTTACAATCTTCTCTTTAAATTGGTTCAATCATGTACATTTTACATATACAAGTACACTATGAAGTGCACTATATTCGACCTCCATAATCTTGAGCTTGTCATTGTACTCAGCCTCTGTACCACTGTTCACCAATACATTCCACTTCTAAAGAAATTCTTTGAAATCATCATCCTTGTGAAACATTTCTTGAATATTGGTCAAAATATTCTTGTTGATGTGCCATGCATACAATAAGTTTGTGCAATTGGGAAAGACATTGGCAACTACATTCATAAAGGCCAAATCGTTTTCAGTGACAATCACATTAGGCCTAGGAAATCCATCAATCAACTCTTTCAATCTATCTAGACTCCAAGTGAAATTGTCATATTTTTCGGCAGACATGTACCCAAATGTAACAACAAATGTCATCTTTGTAGATATTATACCAACAATCTGTAAAACAGAATATTTATACCTGTTTGTCTTGTAGGTATAAGCAATTAACAACACTTCAAAAAAAGATCTCAAAAACTGAACTGAACGAGGATGAGCCCAAAATATATCTTTCACTACATCACTTTCAGTTTCGCACCTATGCCATTCAGTGTGTTGTGATTCATCCAACAAGTGTAATAGTTGTTGCATTTGTGTTCTTCTTCCTGCTTCTATCATCCTTTGCTTTTGTCTTGCATTGTAGATAGTTCTCAAAGTGGATGAATTCATTGCATTTCTTTCTTTTAATTTCATTAAAATTTCTCTTGGTTGTGCATTGCCCTTTGTCATTTGCAGCATGACATCAATCTCATCACTGTCCAGCCTACCAGCATATGTGTGACCTTCAAAGTATTTTGTTGACGGGTGATTGTGGATACCACATGCTACGGTTAAGATCCATATACCCTTACTTGGGTTCTGTCCATTCAACAAAAAGGGACAATCACACTTCTTCGTCCCTGCCTCTAATATTTCCTCCGGCATCAGAGTTCTTGATGGTCACAACGAACCCATTCCTCCCTTGACCTAAATGATATTGCCGGTGTGAACTACTTTGTATAATCAATAATTATATCTGTGCATTTTTCTTCAATCTAAAATTATCAAAATAAATATTAATTAGTCAAGGAAATACAAAAAATAGGAATTGAATGCAATAGACACAACCTCAGCTAAATAGAGTCGAGACTCACAGTGTGAGTCTCTGCCAGACAAAGCCGAGACGCACACGTGAGTCTCGGTCATGCTGGCCGAGACTACTTCAAAAGAGTCTCGACCATCTTTGATCGAGACTCTCTACATGAGTCCTGGCCATACAGAGCTGAGACAGAACATGAAAAATGCCATTCGAAAACACTACTTTTAACCAAACAGAGCTCAAAATGTACCTCATTGCCGCCTGTATTGCTTATAGAATCTGTTTCTTGGTCCATTTCTTCAAAAAATCAACTAAATCTTGATTCAAATGTGAGATCTAACTTGAAGGAGAAAATGACATTAGTTTCTTACATTTTTTCATCATTACAATCTTAAAACGGATTACAGAATGTGAACTGTTTTCAAACCTTATAGAAAAGTAGCCAAAATGCTCACCAGAAGTTTGTCGGAATGTGAATAGTTATTCGTCGGCATAGTTGATGGAGCTGGCTGTGGGACCATTAGTGGGGTAGGGTGGGGTGAATGAGAGTATTTGGGGAAAAGTGGGGTGTTTAATGAAGGATAATATTGTAATTTTACATATGGTAAAATAGGATTTAAATGATAAGGTGAAGTGAGCCACTTCTGCGGTGATTTTAGCAGTACTTATTTTAAATGTTGCAGTTATATAAAAAAATATAATTGTAAAAATTAATTAAATGTGACCCATAAATAGATATTAAGACGTAATATATGTGTATGTGTGTGTACCTGCCTCCCTTACCTACCTATTCGGTTAGGGGCACGCCCCCTTCCCGACTTATAATACAATACAAACAAGGGAGCTTCTATAACAGAGCTTCTCAACCCTTGTGTGCCACTCCTCTAGTGTTTAGAGATTGGGTACGTGTTCAGTAGGGTAGTATGTGACTTGAAATTACTCATATATATCTATAAGGCTAAGAAATGTCTTATAAATAGGTTAGCTCTATTGAGATAGACTCTCTCCATATATATATATATATATATATATGTAACTATAAATATACTATTAAATTTGTGGTTGTAATTTCATGGTTATCTTGTAATAAAATATAACATTTCTTAACTCAAAAGTTGGTATTGATCTGTGATTGAGATATAATTATACAAATAAAATCTAGACAAAAAACTTTATTTTTGAAAAAAAATCTAATAATAATAATAATTATTATTATTATTATTATTATTATTATTATTATTATTATTATTATTATAGTAGTTGTTGTTATTTTCATTATTAGCATTACTGTTTCTTATTTATTTGTCCTTGATTTATTAGCACCCATACAACAGTATATAGCTGTTGATCATCTTATAAAATTCGCTTCAAGAAACAACAATACTTTATATTAATTGCAGGGAAAGAGTTGACCATATTAATTACATAATCCAAGTCTCAATATAAGTGCCATGAAGAATTTCTTCATATATCATATTCTCTTCTTTGTAAACGACAAGAATTTCTTCGTCATTTCATGTAACTTGTCCACTTGGCAATTTTGGAGATTTCTGCCGGAGAAAACAATTTGATTTTCATATTATTGATCATATCCCAATAACGCCAGCCCATATCTATATATATATACATACCTTTTATAATAATGCTGCATGCATTAATAGTCACAAATTTCACAATACAAATTACATGATCTTCTCATCTTCCCCTATTTATTATGATATCATACGTCAATAATATATGATTCAATGTAATTTGATATTAATGTTTTTCTTATATTCCATTGCAATTAATTGACCAAACGTCAAATTAATTTAATCTTTTAAAATTGTGCATGCATCATACCATAACCAATTAGAATTTTTAAATTTAATTAACTAGAAAATGATTTTATTAAACATCATTTTAAAATATAGATTACACTAGCTAAGGTTACTAGATAGAGGTAGACATATCTTTATTTTAAAGTTCAAAGCAATTCAAAGGTTATTATTAATATTATTAATACCTTGCGTTCTCAATATAAGGCTGTTATTTTGGTTTTAGAACTTGAACATTGTTTTCAGCTTTCAAAATATTTAGAAAAAAAATAATTAAAATTTTGAGAAACAGCTAAGTTTTTAATTTCGTTTTGCAAGTTATGTACTCTTATTTATAAGAAAATGAATTTGAGTTTTACTGTTAAATGAATAGACACAGTCTTAGTTGGAAAGAAAATCTTTTTGCTAATATTGTATTATATGTCCATTTAGGAGAATTCTACTTCATCGTCTCTCATAAAAGCTTGTCTTGATAAATTGATCATCAAATACTTTAGGTTAATTACCCAAAAATTAAAAAATAAAATAAAATAGAAAATAGAAAACCTTTATTTGAGTAAATGATCAAAAGTACACCGATTTTAAGGTTGTGACATCCGAGTTA
>JAJIYU010000281.1:0-58055 GCA_030144865.1 Tinospora cordifolia
GAGACTAAAATAAATAAATTCAGCATATAATCAAACTGAAAATTCAATCATGGAACACTCAAAATCATGCATCACATATTGAAATAAAACCTAAACATAATACTAGGCATGGTATGATCAATATGCATTTATAAATTCAAATATGAATCGAATCTAAAACTGAAACATATCTTAGAATGCTAGAACCGAAAATCTTTTGATTTTAAAACCATACACACAATGAACATGCTAGAACTTTGAAGAAGAAAAAGGGGTGTTTAAGAAATCACTTCTACCTTATGACGCTTTCTCCCTGAATTTCGGCAACACTTCCCCCCACGTACTAGCCCCACGAAGATCAATCAACTTGTATCCCCAAATTGAGAGAAGAACTTCTCAAACACAAGAGAAGATGGGAGGAGTCAAGAAGAAGGCTTAGAGAAAATAAGAGGAGCATTCAACTCTTATTTTTTTGAAATGAATGAATTTGGGGGCTTTAGGGGGTTTATATAGATTTTTCAAGGGGAAAATTTGTGTCCTTCTAGGAATACAACTCCATATTTTAATTAAATTTCATAGTTTTTAAATTTGGAGCAAAAGGACTATTTTTAGGGATTTTTCGGAATTAGAAACTATTTTTCAGAAATTTTTTTTGGATTTATTTCGGTATTTTTCATAATTTTCATATATTAACATTCGAAATTAATCAGAGCATTCGATCTATACCGTTGGATTTTCTTCGGGATGCATATCGCGATCAGATCGGGCGGACGAATTATAGACCATCAGATCTTCCTCGAGACACGTATCAATCTTCGATCGGCACCGTTAGATTATCCTCGGATCATGCATTAGGATCTGATTCTCAATCGCAGTCGTTGATGATCCTCGATCGCAGTGTTCGTTCGCGATCTGATTCTGGCGGGTGAGATCTGGACCGTTGATGATCGTCGAGCACGTCAACGTTCATGATCATCCCAACACGAACTCGATCTGCATCGTCCGATTTGCCTCGATCGCTGTATTCGTTCGCGATCAACCCAGCCCGCCTCAGTCCAGACCGTTGATCATCCTCGATCATCGTGTGCGCTCCGATTTCGTGATCACCGATCTTCGTTCTGGCCGCACGATCGTCCTTAAATCACGCATTTTCGATCTCTGGCCGTTCGATCGAATTGATCTGGTGCTCCCGGGCGTACGTGAGTTCCTGATCTTGGCCGTTGGATGTTGTTTTCAGATTCAGATCAACGGTTTACATCATTTTGAGTTTATTTTTCTGATTTTTCAGCCAAATTCCTTGTTTTCTCTTCGAATTTTTGCCAAATCTCGATCCAAATCGACTTCTAATCCGTTTTTCATCAAATTTGCACATATTCTTGTATTTTTTACCATGATATCCCATTTTATGTATTAAAATCATATTTTTTTTTTCTTTCTAAACTCCCTTAAATTGATTTTTGATCTTTACTTGGATAACTAGGACATGTCAAATTTCTCATTCGTCAATTCTGTATAATATTCTAAGTAAAAAAAATAAATTTTCATATAAAATTTTCGAGATGTTACATAAAGGTGCAACGACTTAATGCAAAAAGTGGGCAGGTTTCATGACATGAGTTTGTTATTATTCCGTCATGATCTGTGACATTTGTTCCATGGTTCTTTTAATTGCGTTGATGTGAGCCGACTTCTATGTCGAGTTGTTCTTCTTGGCTAGCAGTCTTCCTTGCCGAGGACAAAAGACTTTTGGCGAGGCCATTAACTCTTCTTTAGTAAGGACCTCAACACTATTGTGAATCGTTTTAGCAATTAATGGGGGAGAATGAAACAAATAATCATTCCCATAGATGATGCCAAATGTTGATGAAATTTGATCAACAACACAAAACAACAAAGACATGACAGAACAAGACACGAAATACACCAAGTTGAGGAAAAATGCTAAGAAGAAACCTTCTAAATTATTGAATTATCAAGTGTGATGGAAAAGTGGGACTATAATGCCTTTCAACTTACATCGTGTGGTATTTATATATGTGGCCATGCTCTAATTTCCTATCTGGGATATGATTTATTCAGATAACTATTTATTTTAAGGATTTATGTGATATTAGATTAAGACAACTTTCCTTCACTAAGGAAGATCCTAGATTTTTAGGGGATAAAGTATATTTTCACCACTCTGCTCAGATATGGCGAGACACGAGGTTAACTCACCTTGTGATTCTGCATCGTATGCTCAATCGTTTGGTTGCTTAGCTAGTGTGTGTCCCTCGTATTGTGTGCCCAAGCCCATGTTGTCCTTCCATAAGACAATTGGAGGTATAGTTTGGTTCTTAGGCCATTTCATGTATGCCTTTGGAGCCCTTGGTCTTCTGGTTTGTGCCGCTTGTTCATTGGGCTTATACTTCTGAGCATCCCTTGGCCTACTGTTCATTGATTGACAAAGGGTGAGCATCCCTTGGCCTACTGTTCATTGATTGACAAAGGGCCTCGATTGGAGTTTCATGAATTCCAACGAGAATTGTGTGTTTAGACAGACCCCTATGTAGCTTGGAGTGGTGTGCTTGAAGCGGACCAACATTTACATGTTGGTTGGTTTTGTCTTGGTCTTGGTTTCCTTGGCATCATTTCTCGGAGGCCAAGGAGAGGTGATAACAAAATATAATATATAATATGATAGTATTACTTATGCAAGCGTCGTGCAACCACTCTAAATAACCTTGTTTTATTTTAATTTTTAAAATAAAAATATAAATAATATAACTATGAAAATTTTTTATGTTAATTTGTCAAAAAAAAAAGTCTTAAGTTATTTTCAGTTAAGAATTCACCTTTTAATAAAAGCCTATGCATATTGATCATCAATTATTATATTTTTCCTTTTAAAAAATTGTCAACATTTTTATAGTATTTTTCTAGCATACAAAGAATGAACTTTAGGGTTAATTACTGCGAACCTGATCTCAATTTATTTTCTTTTTTATTTTTATTTTTATGTTTATTTTTATTTTTATTTTTATTTTTATTTTTTGTAGTTTTTACGCTATAATCAACTTAAAACCTTTCTTTATAAATAGTTTTAGGTCTTATTATTATTATTGAAAGCATTAACTATACTCAATCAATCTACTAGTAAGATTGGACTCCATGAATGAGAGAAAAGTTTTGAAACTACAACCTTGCTAAAAATGAAAATCTATTTGATCAATTTGAGACACACTTCTTATGTGTTTTAAGCTTTATTTTAATGGCTGATTAAAGATTACATTAATATAATTTTTTTTTCAAATATATTTTTTTCACATTATCTAGTCATATTCATAAAAAATTGTAATTTTATTTAATTACTATCCAACAAATTTTAATAGTGTTTTTGTGCTTGGAAGAGAAATATTAGCGTGTTTATGATATTTATGCCTGTCTAATAATTTTATATTTAGAAGAGTTAGTTCTTTTCTAATTCTCATTAGATTTACATTTAAGTATTGCTAAAACACTCAAATTTCTGATGACGAGACTGGCTGAAACTACTTATATAAAAATCCAATTTTTTAATGAATATAACAAGATAATGATAAATACGAAGTGAACATATTTCAATTTGTATGAGAGAGGGTGTTGAGCTGTAATACTACTTGTTCTTTTCAGCTTTGTGCGAGTAAGACGAATTTATACGTGGCCCTCCTTTGTGAGATGCCGTAAATAACATACTAACACGTGTCTTGTGGTCAGTGGACAGTCGTTGGTCGGTTCGGTAGGAGGTTTCTAAAGCTTTAACCGCCTTATCGTTGTGTGGCTTCTATCTGGAGCTAAATAGCAACGTGGCAGTCCTCTATTGACCAAAGATCATTGTTGGGAGTTTGATAATAAAACCATGGCATAACATTTTAAAAACATTTTCTAATTGTTTAAACTCGCAAGAAAACTTTTCGACTTTGATGGTGAAATAAATTTAAGAAGAATTTTAACATTTTTAAACTAATATTTAGTTTAGAAAATCAATTATTTTGATTTAAAAAAGTATATAGTTTAAGTTTTAACGTAATAGACACTCTTTATTTTTATTAAAAATAGAATTAAATAATTAAATCAATAAATTAATTAGTAAGTATATTAAATTAAAATTTTATTTTATTATCTAATAATAGTTATATAAATAAAAAAAAGTACATATTATTTATTAATAAATTTAAAAGATATATATGTTTGGATTAGTTAGAAAAAAACACAAAAAGTTTGATGGGAGTACTACCAATAGTATGTTAATAAGATCTAAATGTTCAAATTTTAATTAATTTGGACAATCACAATGGAACTAAAATAATCTTTTTCTTGGTCTAGGGTTGACAATTTAGCCTGTTAGGCCTAAAACATTGAAAGGTTATAGTCCAGCAAGACTTAGAAATAACGGGGTTGGTTGGCCTTACAAATTAATAGGTCAAGTCAGGTGAGTTTCAGAATGAACAAACATTAGCCCTAATTTGATATTATAATTAATTATATAGACCAAAATTTTTAATCAAGTTTTTAAAACCACACTGAAAAAAATAAAAATAAAAATAAGTTGTAGCTAAACCCATCGCAATTTTAAGTTTTAACTCCTCTCACCTATATTCAAAAAAATTAATTAAAAAATAAAAGGACCAAATTACCCATACATAAAACCCTAGTTACTCTTCACACCCACCCTCTCATACAAAAATTCACCTTCAACCCTTCATCTTCTCTCCTTCCAAAAACTTTAATCTATTATGAAATAAAAGAAAACTATTAAAAGATCAAAAAATTAAGAAGATAAATTTAAAAGAATAAAAATAGGAGAGAGTTTTTCATTCTCTTGATAATAGATTGGAGTTTAACCTTTATATAATCTTTACAATGTAACCACTCCTTTATATAAATTTTAGGAATATTGGTTTATATCAATCATAATTACAATATTTAAATAATTTCATTAATTTGGACATAATGAGATTTAGGGATTACAAAATTCTAAATGTTAAGGGGTTACAAAGTACTAAATGGTAGTAGCTACAAATGTATTCGAGATAATTATTTATAACACTTCCCCTTTGAATGCCTTTTATATAAGAATACGCCTCGTTAAAACCTTATTAGATAAAACTCAGTAAAAAAAATCTAGAAGAAAAAAGAGTATATATACTTTTGGAGTCTTATACTATTGTTAAGACTACCTCATTAAAAACCTTGCAAGAAAAACACAGTGGGACAAAATCTTAACTAAGGAAAAAAGAGTATAGTACACTAATTAATAACTTCTCTTTATTCTCCTCATCATGATGACATGTGTAGACTTTATTTTGTTGTTATACTTGAAATATCTTGAGTCGTCACATCCAAATCTTGTACTTGGCAGAATTCTTACGAACAAGTCTTCAAAGTTTGTTCACTTAATCTTATTTGTTGAAAATTAATTCTATCATTCTTCTGAAGCTCATATGTAAAGAAGAATCTTAATGAAATATATTTAATTTTGTCACCTTCAATAAATCTTTCTCATAACCATGCAAGACATGTTTCATTTTCTTCATATGATGTTGATAGACAAGTTTTAATAAAAAATAATTCACAGTATCCTTGAATATGTTGGATCATAGATCTCAATTATACATATCATGACTTGGTTTATAGATTGCCAAAATCTCATAGTTATTTGAAAAATTTACTTCACTGATCATTATGACATCACAATATCACCGTTAGTGAAAATAGATCATCTTTGTGACAGTATTTTATGAGGATTCAATAAAAATCAATATCTGTATTCTAGCCAAATGCTTTGCTTTTCTCGAAAATATAGAATCATATCATTTGTTTCTCGAAAATAGCATAATATATGCTTAATGTCATTATAAGAGCATAAGTACATCAGTTGTAATAAAATTTGGTACTTCAGGACCAATAACTTTTCCATCATAAAGATGAAATAGTTTTTTTTAATTTCAAATGATCTAATCACCATTTCGGAACTTAACGAATATGTTTTGTCCATCTAAAACTTTTTGAATAAACTTTTAGTGACGAACAAAAACTTAACTAGAAAAATTCTCAATCTGTAGGCTGAGATAGAAATTTGTTTTTCTAAGATCTTTCATATTAAATTTTTTTAAATTTGATTTCTTTTTTATTTCTTCACTAGTTCTCACATGGTCATAACATTCAATTAGTTAATAATAAGAATATGCACAATAAACATGAATTAATAAATGTAATCATAATATGAACATGTAAATATGATCACTAATAGCAATCAACATGATTGTAAGATATGCACATAAATAATCAAGTAATATGTATGATAATGTTAAATATTCTAAAATTTATATTTTGAAGCAATTACTTTAAACATGCATTTTAAATCCTTTAGGAATTTTAATCCATCAGGGATTTTAATTGTTCTAAGATTTTTCATATATATCATTATCTATAGATCCAAATTTCTTTGAAAATTTTTATAGAATATTTATTTGCATCCAACATATCATATACTATCAAGTGTTGGGATAAAAATATGTTTCATTCGTCAATGAGTTTAAATTGCTCATTTTTAATGTCGACATTATTTCACAATTTATAATGTGAGATCTTCATTTTATAAAATATCAATGGACACTTTGAAATATCATAAATATATGAGCAATATTCATTTTCATTCAATAGTTCACACATATATTGAATTTATGATATTTTTCACACTTGAGGTGATATTTATGCCTCAGAATACTCACGTCCCCAATTTATTTCATTCTACGAAATATTTAATTCTTAATTTATCATAATATAATTAGAATATTATTTAGTATCTCTTTAAGAATATTTTGCGAATGTGTCCTTTGACTTTACCAGTCAATCACACTTCAGGTGTGTCAAATTTTTCTAAATAACTTATACATCAGTTAATTGATTTATATTTGCACATGATTAATCTTGTAAACTACCAATTGATTTTTAATTTTTCCTTTGAGATATATGTTCACATAGTCGATTGATCTTGTGAACTATCAATTGGGTTTCAACTTTTTCTTTGAAATTCATATTCACATAGCCTTATATTGCATTAATAATTTTATATGTTATGATCTCAAAATTGGGTTTATTTTTCCTAATGACAAGAAATTTGCTTCATTAAATCATGTCATTATAGAAGCATCATATTGACATTATTAGTCGTTCTTCATGAGCAATTTTGATAAAATATAAGACATTATTTTGTTACTGCAAACATACTGCCTTTGTTAATATATTAGTTGTTCTTCATGAGCTATTAATACTTTCTTAATCTCAACATATTTTTATTGAGGCATTAATCAATCATATAGTGATACTTCATATATTCAATCAATATCAATTTATTTGATAAATAATGCGAACACTTTAATAATATTCATTGCTAAATAATATTTTTTTAATATAAATATTATTTTACGACACTTTAATATTTAAATATTACATGATTCATTATATAGTCAAAGTAAATTTTCAGTTTTATTGATCAAGTAACATTACAACTTCATTGCAAATTTAATTAACATGAATCTCTCAATAATGTTTGTCATAAAATATTCATTAATTTGACATAAGAGATAAATGTCTAATAAATATATTAACAAATATTAAAATTATAAAATAAAATTTCTAGTAAAAGTTAATATTAATTAATAATCAAATATTATTTACTTAAAAAAATGGTAAAGTAAAAATTTCTGAGATGCTCTATCACTATTAGACCAACTCCTAATTAGCTACAGGCTAATTTAAAAATTCACAATTATATATGTGGGTCCACATACAAAAATCAATCAAGGTACATATAGAGCATTATAACTTTGATATTTCAAAATATTTTAATAGCTTTTGACTATTATACTTTTAATAAATTTCATAGTTTTCGACTTAACAAATTTTCTTTTCAATAGCTTTGTGATGAAAAATCTCTTGAACAAAACTACTTTTTAATAGCCAATAATTAAAACATTATTTTTCAATAATTTTAAGCTATGAATATTATTATCATTATATAGCTTCAGGCTTACCTAAAGATTCATATTGAACTTCGAGGGAAACTTTTCGTGATACGATAACGTGTTATGATTTTTTTAAAGTTTTGTAATTTTAATATATTAAATCATATATCATAATGTTTTTGTATCTAATTAGCACTGCAACTTCAAGTGCAATTAACCGTAATATTTTGGTATTTAAATAAATAAAAATAATAAGATTTTGATTGAATCTCCTTTTTTTTTTCTTTTTGTATAGCTTCAAGCTATATATATTTCGATCATAAAGTTTTCTTTTATTTATATGAATCAAAATTTATTAAAAAGAAATTCAGTCAACATTCATGATTGAAATAATTTTAAATATTTTAAGGGCGTTAGAGTCTAAAGGCCTTTAAGGCTTTAGTTTTTTATTCAAATATATAAACAAAAATAATTTCAATCATATACATAGTTTTCTTATGTAGCTTGAGATATAAACGAAATATTATATCAAGCTAAATAAATTCAATAAAAATAAATAAAGAAAATCATAATTTTAATTTAGATAAAAATATCATCTTAGAGTTATTTTTCAATTTATAAAAATAATCTCATTTAATTTACAATCTCTCTATGTCTTATAGCATAATATTAGTTTTTTGAAAACAATGATCACTATAGTATGAGAATTATTCTCAAAGAAATTATTTTTGTTTCGATCAGTACTATAATATAAATATTTCGTCTACATGAATAATTATTAACAAATTAACATTTACATCAAGGAATGTGTAATACCATTTGGATGAGAATTTTTTTATCAAAATAATTTTTATTTTGCTCATGTATGAAAATCTGTAATTTAATACTTATATTCATAAGAATCATTCATTTTTCATAATGTTAATGAGATAGATATATATTTACTAATTTTCATAATATTAAACATATATACTTTTAACCTTCATATATAATTTACAAATAAACATGCATATGTAACTGTAGTAGAATTATAATAACAAAATAATATATGAATGTCAATAACATCAAGAATAATAATTTATTTTCAAATGTTCACATCTTGAATTTTTTTTTCAAAATATACTATTTGTATAAGTTGGTAGGACAACCTCTAATAAAGAGCTGTGAGATAAAATCTACTTAAATAACCATCTTCTTAGAATGAGATAACCCATCCCCCTTTCAATGTTTAACTTTATTTGGGACAAGACTGACCTACTATCAACTCAAACTTATAGTACTATTTGTATTATAAAAATAAAGAATATAACATAAGCAATTGATTATATATCAAATAAATTATTTATTTGTTACATTCTAACTTTTGATTTTTGATGTAGAAGATCATACAAGACGCAACTATAGAGCATATTTTCTTAGTCAATGATATTATATATAATTTATATTAAATCACAAATATATACAAAAGATACGCATCATTCAAACAATAATATAAAAATTAATCTTACAAATTAAAAACATAGCTTCAAGTTTTCACCTTTGAAGCTCTTATTTCTTTGACCTTTAAAATATTTTCATCAAGAGCAAGAAACTAAGAAGACAAACTTGAAAGAAGAAAAATATGGGATAGCTTTTCATTCTCTTGATAATAAATTGGATTTCAACCTTGGCTTTACAATGTAAGCACCTGTAATAACCCGAATTTTCATTACACGTGAATGTGACGTATGTGTGTATAAGCATGTATTATACATGAACATATTTGTATAAATAATGTCACGTGGGTTAAAAAATAAATAAATAAATAAATTTGGTTATTTAATGATAATAATAATAATAATTGAAATAGTAGTAATATTATTGTTGTTTTATTATTATTATTATAGAATTATAAATAATTAGTATGTATACATCCATATATATGGGTGGTGTAATGAGTTAAAAAAAGGGAAAAAATAAATAATAAAAAACATGTAGATATATAAAAATATTGTACTTGAGATGAGTCGCAAACAAAAACTAAAAAAAATTAAATAAAAAGAATAAAACAAATGTTAATTCGGTGGGTTTGAGAGAAGAGGATTGCAAACAATAAAAAAAAGTATTTATATCAAAAGTGGGTAAGTGGGATTGGTTTGAGAGATAATTCAAACAAAAGAAAAAAAATAAATGATGAGATGATAGAGTGGGTTGAGATTTGTTTAATAAAAAGAAATGAGGAAATGGCGGGCAATGCCTTTTTAATTTACTTTTAAGGCATCTTTTCCATTTCTAGAGCATAAAATCGAACCAGAACGTAAAGAACAAGAAACAAAGGGAAATATGATTTTTTGACAGATTCAATGCGTTGGTAAACAAATTTTTTTCTTATTTTTATCATAAAAATGCTAAATAAGCCACGTACTATGATCCTAAGGGTTTAATTTTTATTGTAAGAGGTGTTTTATAACAGTACGTAAAAATAGAATATTTTCTCACGGTGAATAAAACCTAGTAAAAATTATACCAAAACATTCCTATTGATACGTAGATCCTAGATATGTAGTTAGTTTTTATTCATTTGTTCTGTAGATACCATAATAAATACCCAAAGTTGAATAACCTTTGGATGGACTTTTGGGTATGTCAAACTCTAATAAAACTTTGATTAAAACCCTTAAAATGTAGAGAATGAAAATACGTACCCATTGATACCAAATTCGTGAATTTGGGATATCAATTAGATTTTTGGTGAACGTTTGACCAATTGAGCTATTTATAAAAATTTTAAAAAATTAATAAAAATATAATTAGGAAGGCTATTCTTAATTTTTTTGCTATAAAAATATATTATATGAGTCGAAAAATAATCTTAAAGATTATTGAGTATATCTAAGTTATTGTGCACCAATACATGAGATCAAATGTATATATTGGGTTAAATATAAGCTGTAAATATGTTGGAAATGATTTATAAAAAATAAATTCAAACGAGTTGAAATTGACTTGATGCATGCAAAATGATTTTTGGTGACAAGATTATATTAGTGTTGTGAAGACAAATTATTATTGGGTAATAGGAACAAGTTGGACATTAACTTAGTGAGTAATCTTTACTTATGATGTTATGTTTGACATTGGTATTATATTAAAATGTTTGATTTTATTTAAATAGAATGATATATTGCATTTTATACTTATTTGAATCCTATGAAATGGTTTTGATGTATTGTAGCATGTCAATTACATACCTAAGTAGGTTATTGACATGACAACATTTTTATTGGTCATAGTCTCTAGGAGCAGACTCACAAGGTTAACCGTTGTGGTAATCGTGGTTGGTGCATTCTTGGCATGAGATGTATGAGATAGAAATTGATAGATAATTGGATAATGAGAGGCTAGTGCACTCCTTATTTGCGCAGTGAGGAGCAAATTCGCTCTGTTATCTGGAAGGAGAGAGATGACTAATGTTTTTACAAAGATTGCATGTTATTGAAATTGAATGCATGATCACACATTACATGATGCATGTATGTTATTTTTATTTTATTTACCAGTGATTTATCCTTGCATGTTTTTATACTTATGATGGTTGTATGATACCATAAATCAGATTACTCATTGAGCTTGTTGTTTGCTCACTCTACTCTCAATCATTTTCTCTAGGTTCTAACAATAAAGGGAAAGGGAAGATGTGATATTAGTATTAGTTTCTTTTGAAGTTAATAATATGTTATAATTATGATAATTAGCCAGATTTCTGGATTTGGAGATGTATATAGACGTGTTATCATCTTGATGCGATGTTAGAGCAAATTATGGATTATGTGGATGTATGGTTAATTTTATAAAGAAATATATGTTTTGTTTATATTGATTGTGATTATTAGGTTATTTGAATTTGGTGACATGTTGTATTTTTAGAGGAGACTCTGTCAAAATTTTTTAGGAAAATTAGGTGATTTGGTAGGCGTATAGGGTTTTTTGACATGTCAAGGTTCTGACATATGTGAGAATTCTGTGCCGGTCGTGACGTCACCTAAGAAGGGGTTGCGACAATAGTGGTATCAAAGCTTTAGTATTACGAACTTTAGTTTTACGAGCTTTAGGGAGTAACCTTAATTAGGACCATGTTTTGATTGATTGATTGCTATTATAGATGGGTGTGTGCGTGCTATATGCTGACTATGTACTGAGTTGGTTTGTTTGACTATGAACTTCCTAGATTTACAGAATGTCGAACCGACCAGGACCACGTGAGCCAAATCCAACGTGGGTTAATGCCATTCTGGACACTATTTATTACAGTCATAAACATCTGTGAGCACAGTTATTTCGCTTAGAAGCTCTAGTGAATCAAGTATTGTATTTATTGGAGCCAGAACAGTCTAGAAATGCTAGGGAAGTAGTGACAATTCCAATAGTTGTTGCTCCAATACATAGCAGCAGCTCATCTAGTGTAAATATTGACAAGAAAAGGAAGAGGGAAGTGAAACCCTCAAGGAAAAAAGACAAACAAGCAAAACGAATCTGTAATAGCTGTGGTCGGTTGTTAGAGTAACTTAACTAAGGAGAAAGTTTATTTTTGTTGTACGTAAGGCAGTAATTATAACTTAAGTTATGGATATATTTTGGGGTGTAAATAAGGAAGGAAAGGTAAAACACTGTAGGGGTACAATGGTGGGTCATTTTGTGATGTATAAATTAACTATGGTTAAACGAAATATTAGTTAAGTTTCATTTTGTGATGTAT
This sequence comes from Tinospora cordifolia, assembly GCA_030144865.1. NCBI lineage: Eukaryota > Viridiplantae > Streptophyta > Magnoliopsida > Ranunculales > Menispermaceae > Tinospora > Tinospora cordifolia. Next base: position 12,703 of record JAJIYU010000281.1, read on the forward strand.
AAATTAACTATGGTGGGTCATTTTGTGATGTATAAATTAACTATGGTTAAACGAAATATTAGTTAAGTTTCAGGTATGCATAATTATATTGATTACAAATGGATATGTATAAATTAACTATGGTTAAACGAAATTAACTATGGTAAATGGATATGTATCATGAATGTAGATTTTGTGTGGGTTGCTAAATCTGGATTACAAAGTTGTTGGTGTTATTTAATGCAATTCTTTTCTTTTATGAATGAGTAGATCTAAAGGGAAAGAGGCAAGGGAATTATGGATCTTCATGAGAAACGGTTTAAGAAGTTGGAGGAGATAGCACTGATGCAACAACAGAGTAACATCCAATTAATAGAGATGATGGCTAAGATCAGGTAAGAGTTGCAAAGGCCTAATGTACTATTAGTTCCTAAAGTTGGTGCTAGTAGCATTGGGGTTAATGAAGTAGTACCTATTGTTGCAACAAAAACTCCAGTGCCAGTAGACAGAAGTGATGAGAAAGAAAAGAAAAGATAAAATAAGGTAATGAAAGCTTTTAAAATGAGAGAACCTCCAACATTCACAGGAGGCTTGGTATTAGAAGTTGCTAAAAATTGGTTGATAAGGATAGAAATTATATTTGATGATATGCAAGTGGCGGATCAGGACAAAGTGAGATTAGCTACTTTTAAATTCACCGAGGAACAGAGTGATGGTGGAAGTCCATAGATAGATGACATTTAGGTAAAGTTTCGTGGGAGAAATTTAAAGAGATGTTCTATGAGTGCTTTTTCCCACTAGCAGAGAAAGATAAGCGAAGGGATCAGTTTCTTCATTTGAAGCAAAGGAATATGATAGTTCAAGAATATGAACATGAATTTACTCAACTGTCTTTCTTTGCACCAGAGCTAGTGGCCTTTGATAATCTGTGAATGAAAAAGCTTTGTGATGGGTTTCATGACGTCATATGTAAGGGCTTGGCACTAGCTGGGGTAAAGACGTATGTGGATGCTGTTAATCAGGCTTTGGACTTTGAGAGGGTTGAGACTGCAAATCAGGAAGTTGCATTACGTACTCCTATGTTATCATCTGAGCAAAATGTAGCATTTCAGGGGAAAACAAATCTAGGTGGAACAAGAACCAAGCCGATGGAAATAAAAGATTCTGTATGGGAGAAGTATCTAGTAGGATTGGAACATCTGCCACACCAATGATAACAGTTCTAACAGCAGGTTTTAGGGGACAACAATTTATGGGGAGATCTTAGAGTCAGAGTTCCTCAATGAGATCACTAGTACCATCGGGATGAGGAGATGGTAGATAACAAAGTGGAATGTCAGCACCTAGGATTCAGTTACAAACAGGGTCTTTCACACCTCCCTCAGCTAGTATTTGTTTTTCAGTGTGGACAGAAAGGGCACAAATGAAATGAATGTCCATTTTGAACACCACAAAGGGGATTGACAGCTCCATTCGAAATAACTTCAGCGTCTCCAAGAGTGCAAGCTAAGGTTGTGACTGAACCTGATCCCAAGGCCAGCAGGAATCTAATTGAAGGCATGATCAACATTTGTGATATTATGTTGTATGTCTTGATTGATGTTGGATCCACATTATCATTTAATTTTGCAGCATGGTAGATAGATTGAAACTTACTCCTATTAGAACTAGTACACCCTTGATATTAAGTACAACTGTTAGAGAAAAAATTTATCTTAATATGACATGTGAGAAATGTGTTGTTAAATATAAAGGATATGAAATGTGTGTTGATTTAAGGGTGATAGAGTTCTTAGAGTTTGATGCCATACTACGTATGGATTGGCTTGCAGCTTATCATGCTTATCTTGATTGTTTTGCTAAGAAAGTAGTTTTTTAGATTCCAGGACAACCTTCTTTTGTGTATAGAGGCATGGATACCTTGAATACTCCCACTCGAGGTTGATTAATTAATGATGAGGAAGCAAAATGGTTAGCTGGTATAAAGACGGTGGATGAAAAGGAACATGAAACTCATTTGTCAGAAATTTTACCTAGAATACCTCCTAGAAGGGAGATTGATTTTATTATTGAGTTGATGCCTGGAACTAAACCCATCTTTAATCCACCTTATCGTATGGCCCCAAAAGAATTACAAGAACTTAAGGCGCAGCTTGAAGAATTGTTGAGCAAAGGATTTATTCCCCCAAGTATGTTGCCTCGGCAAGCATCAGTATTGTTTGTGAAGAAAAAAGATGGGAGTCTACGGTTGTGTATAGACTATCGTCAACTGAACATGGTGACTATAAAAAAATAAATATCCACTTCCTCGAATTGATGATTTGTTTGATCAGCTAATTGGAGCCAAATATTTCTCAAAGATTGATTTGAGATTGGGGTATCATTAGTTGAGAATTAGGGAAGAGGATATACCCAAGATAGCTTTTCGAACAAAGTATCGACATTATGAATTTTTGGTTATACCATTTAGGTTAACTAATGCACTTTCTATGTTTATGGATTTAATGCAAAGGGTGTTTAAACCATATCTTGATCACTTCATCATTATCTTCATTGATGATATTCTCATTTATTCCAAAACTTGGGAAGAACATGAACAACATCTCAAGACTACTTTACGGACCCTGAGAGAACACAGATTGTATGCATAGTTTAGTAAATGTGAGTTTTGGATAGATGAAGTAAAGTTTTGAGGTCATGTGGTAAGTGTAGAGGGTGTATCTATAGATTCTTCAAAGTTGAGGCTATTATCAACTGGCCAAGACCAACCACAGTGATAGAAATTCTAAGTTTTCTGGATTTAGCTGGATATTACAAGAAGTTTGTGGAGGAATTTTCTAAATTGGTTGCTCCACTGACTAGGCTAACTCAGAAAACTGAGGCCTTTGTGTGGACTGAGGAATGTGAAGAAGCTTTCATTACTTTAAAGAGAAAGTTGACTACTGCACCTGTACTAGTACTCCCAGAGCCTGGAAAGGAACTAGTCATTTACACTGATACGTCACATGCAGGTTTGAGGTGTGTTTTGACGCAAGAGGGTAGAGTAAGAGCTTATGCATCTAGGCAATTAAAGGTGCATGAGAAAAATTACCCATTACATGATTTGGAATTGGTTGTAGCGGTGTTTGCTTTTAAAATCTAGAGACATTATCTCTATGGTGAGAAGTTTACATTATATTCTGATCATAAAAGTCTGAAGTACTTGTTTGATAAAAAAGAGTTGAATATGAGGCAACACAGATGGTTAAAATTTCTTAAGGATTATGATTTCAATCTTGAGTATCACCTTGGAAAAGCCAATGTCATTGTTGATGCTTGAAGTAGGAAATAGACTAAAGTTGGAGTTGTGGCTTGTCAAATGGCTCATGAATGGCGGATGTTAGAATGGGCTACAGTCATGAGTGCATTTTCTATTGATGTTTCATTGGGCATATGCCTCTGTTGATGTTTCATTGGGCATTTGCGCTCAAATGCATATGAGGTTGATAGATGCTCAAAGTCAAAGAATTAAGGAATTGCAGCAATATGATCCAGATTTTGGGATGTATGATTTTTGGGCTGATAGTTCTATTCGAAATGAATTGGCATCGAGATTCTAATGATATTTTACGATTCCAGGGGAGGATATGGGTACTAGTTCACCGAGAGCTTAGAGCTGAGTTACTCTAGGATGCACACAGATCACAGTACACTATTCATCCAGGAGCGACCAAGATGTACCCTGATATGAAAAGAACAGTGTGGTGGCATGGAATGAAAAAGGATATAGCTGAATATGTATAGAAATATGGAGTGTGTCAATAGGTAAAGGCTGAACACCAGAGGCCTGGAGGGCAAAAGCAACCATTATCAATTCTAGAATGGAAATGGTAGCATATCGCGATGGATTTTATTGTTGGATTACTGTGGACTCCAGGTAGATATGATGTCATCTGGGTAATTGTTGATAGGTTGACAAAATTTGCCCATTTTCTTCTAGTGAACATCAATGACTCAGTAAGTAAATTGAGCAAGTTGTATATGCGAGAGATAGTGAGACCGCATGGGGTACCTATATCTATTATGTCAGATTGAGATCCGAGGTTTACTTTGAGGTTTTGGTAGTCATTGCTGACTCAGTTAGGGACCTATATTTGTCTCAGTACTGCATTTCATCCTCAGTCTAATGGATAGTCTGAACAAGTTATTTAGATGCTTGAGGATATGCTCAAGGCTTGTATTTTGGAGTTTGGTGGGAATTGGAATGAGTATCTTTATTTGTGTGAGTTTCCTTATAATAACAATTATTAGGCTAGTATTGCTATGACACCATTTGAGGTTTTAGACCTTGTAAATCTCCAACATGTTGGTATGAGGTTGGGGAATCACAATTGCTGGGGCCTGAGGTTATAGCAGATAAAATATAGAAGATTAAGCAGGTTTGACAGAAACTTAAAGCAGCCCAAGATTGCTAGAAAAGCTATTTTTATAATCAGCATAGACCATCTGAGTTTGCAGTTGGTGATCGAGTCTTATTGAAGGTTTCACCATAGAAAGGTTAGATGAGATTTGGGGTAAAGGGAAATTTGCTCCACGTTTTGTAGAACCGTTTGAGATTCTAGAGAGAGTTGGTTCATTAGCTTATGGGCTTGCTTTACCACCTTAACTAGTCGGTGTTCATAATGTGTTTCATGTGTCCATGTTGCGCAAGTATTATCCAGATCTAACACATGTTTTAGATTTGACTTAATTCTAAGTTGGGGAGGATACCAGCTATGAAAAAAGACCGATACAAATAGTCGGTAGAAGAATATGAGAAATAAAGAAATTCCTCTGGTTAGAGTCAAATGACAATTCTATGATAATGAGGAGCAACCCTGAGAGTGTGGGATATGATGTGCGAGCAATTTTCAAATCTTTTCACTACTTAAGATATGTTCCTTTAATTTAAATTTCAAGGACGAAATTCTTTAAGTTGGGGGGATTGTAACAACCCAAATTTTTATGACACGTGAATATGACGTATGTGTATAAGCATGTATTATACATGTATATATATATATGTATAAATAATGTCACATGGGTTGGAAAAAAAGTAAATAAATAAATTTGGGTGATTTAATGACAATAATAATAATTGAAATAATAGTAATATTATTGTTATTATTATTATCATTATAGAATTATAAATAATTAGCATGTATACTTACATATATATATATGGGCGGTGTAATGAGTTACAAAAGGGGAAAAAAGAAAATAAAAAAACATTTACATATAGAAATATTGTACGTGAGATGATTTGTAAACAAAAACTAAAAAATAAAAAGAATAAAACAAATGTCAATTTGATGGGTGGTGGCTTTTTAATTTACTTTCAAGGCATTTTTTTCCATTTCCAGAACGTAAAATCAAACCAGAACGTAAATGAGAAGAAAAAAAAAGGGAAATCCGATTTTTTGATAGATTCGATGTGTAGAAAAGAGTTTTTTCTAATTTTTGTTACAAAAATGCTAAATAAGCTGCGTACTATGATCCTAGGAGTTTAATTTTTACTGTAGGGGGTGTTTTATAGCAGTATCCAAAAATGAGATATTTTTCCACAGTGAGTAAAACTAGTAAAATTATACCAAAACATGTCTGGTGATACGTAGATCCCAAATATGTGGTTAGTTTTCATTTGTTTGTCCTGTAGAGACTAAAATAAATACTCAAAGTTGAATAACCTTTGGTTGGGCTTTTGGGTAAAACTTTGATTGAAATACATAGGAATGTAGATAATGAAAATATACATCCATCGACACCAAATTCGTGAATTTCGGATGTCAATTATATTTTTGGTGAACGTTTGACCAATTGGGCTATTTATCAAAATTTAAAAAAATTAATAAAAATATAATTTGGAAGCCTATTCTTAATATTTTTTTCTATAAAAATATATTATATGAGCTGAAAAATAATCTTAAAGATTATTGATCATATCTAGGTTATTGTGCACCAATACCTAAGATCAAATGTACATATTGGGTTAAATATAAGCTGTAAATAAGCTGAAAATGATTTATAAAAAATAAATTCAAATAAGTTGAAATTGATTTGATGCATGTAAAATAATTTTTGGTGATAGGATTATATTGGTGCTGTGAAGACAAAGTATTATTGGATAATGGGAACAAGTTGGACATTAACTTGGTGAGTAATCTTTACTTATGGTATAATGTTTGACATTGTTATTACATTTTAATAGAACGATATATTGTATTTCATGCTTATTTGAATCCCATGAAATGATTTTGATGCATTGTAACATGTCAATTACATACCTAAGTAGGTTATTGACATGGTAGCATTTCTATTAGTCATAGTCTTTGAGAATAGACTCATAGGATGGATCGTTGTGGTAATCCTAGTTGGTGCATTCTTAGCATGAGATGAATGAGATAGAAATGAATAGATAATTTGATAATGAGAGGCTGATGCACTGCTCATTTGCGCGGTGAGGAGCAGATTCGCTTTTTTAGTTGGAAGAAGGGAGATGACTCATGTTTTTACAATGATTGCATCTTATTGAAATTGAATGCATGTTCACACATTACATAATACATGTATGTTATTTTTATTTTATTTACTAGTGATTTAAATTTGTTTTTGCCTTGCATGTTTTCATACGTATGATATTTGTATAATACTATAAGTCAGATTATTCACTGAGCTTGTTGTTTGCTCACTCTACTCACAATCATTTTCTCCAGGTTCTGATAGGAAAGGGAAAGGGAGGATGTGATATCAGTATTAGTGTCTTTTGAAGTTAATAATATGTTGTAATTGTGATAATTAGCCAGATTTTTGGATTTGGAGATGTATATAGATGTGTTATCATCTGGATGTGATGTCAGAACAAATTATAGATTGTGTGGATGTATAGTTAATTTTATAAAGAAATATATGTTTTGTTTATATTGATTGTGATTATCAAGTGATTTGAATTTGGTGACATGTTGTATTTTTAGAGGAGACTCTATCAAAAATTTTCAAGAAAAATGGATGATTTGGTTGTGAAGGCTTATAGGGTTTTCTGACATGTCAGGGTTTTGACATGTTTGAGAATTCTGTGCCAGTCGTGTCGTCACCTGAGAAGGGGTCGCTACAACACCCCTTTATATAGATTTTAGGAATGGGGGGGGGGGGGTTACATTAATCATAATTAGAATTAATTTGGACATAATGGGATTTAGGGGTTAGAAAATCCTAAATATTAAGGGGTTACAAAATATTAAATGGTAGTGATTACAAATGCATTCAAGATAATTATTTATAACACAATCTAAATATTAAATAAGCTTTTTTTTCTTATTATAATGAAACATTAGAGAGAAAAAAAATCTAAACAGAAAGTTATCAAAATTTTAGTTTTACAAAGATCTTAGATCTAAGGCTTATTGAGTAGGTTTATTTTTATCCAACATGTTTTGTTCTCTCCCAACCTCATTGAAAAATAAAAACCCTAGGAAAAGTCATTTATGAATTCCCAAGAAAGGTAGTAGTAATAAACTCTTATCCTCCCTATTTACCAACCTACTTGAAGGGTCTTCAATTCTCCAATTCATCTCAATCTTTAATCTTTTTTTATAATGCTCTTGTAAATCAAATATATACATCTTAATCCTTTCGAAAAGTGTTTGCAAATATTTACATTATTTTTATGCAAACATATCTAAAATAAAGAAAAAAAAGGAAGCAAAAAATAAGTTTCAAAATATAGATATTGGTCCCCAATTGTATAAGTTTCCAAAAGATGTATGCCTGCCCTATTAGGGTCAACATATTTAAAAACATCTAACCTTGTTAGATTAAATGTTTGCAATTTTGACATAGGTTTTTGAGACACATTTATATTGTCATATTCCATCATTTTCATCGTTTTGAGAAAAAGATATGCAAACATAGCAAAGTAGCATTAAAACTAACTTAGGATATGTAAAAAGTCATGTTTTACTTGTTGATTTACGATTTAAAATTATACTCGAACTAAAACACAAATCAATTTTTTTTGTAAGATTCTGTTACTTTATTGCTTGTAAAGCTCCCAAATATTGTTTTAACCTTTTGAAGGGTAATTTTTGTTTTAAATGATGAATTAATTGATAAGAGATAATGTATTAGTGATCTAAGATTATGCTTGAACTTCCTTTAGTTGGACACTTCCAAACCTTAAAATAAATCGATTTTTTTATAATATTTCGCTAGATTGTTACTTACAAGCCTCCCAAATGTTACTTTAACCCTCTTCTATTAAAAGATTAAATAATTTCAAAAAAGGACCAAGATCAATACCATTAATAGCAAACAAAATCCAATATGTAGATCAAGTTAAGAGGGCCTCAAAACTAAGGTGAAAACATGGACATACCCCTTAACAAAACACACTAGAAAAAAATAATGGAACACAAATAGAGAATCTTTCGCGAGCTACAATACGAGAACAAGAATTAAGGTACTTGCTATTGAGAATATTACTCAACAAGCTAGAATTCATGTATATGGAGACCTTCAAACACCATTCACTAGGATATTTAAGGCCTTGAATTACAATCCTGCTTAAAGTAGCTTCAACTGATAAGGAAAAATGATGTACCCAACATCCTGCCAATTTGTTGAGTCCAAAGTTATCCTAGATGACCCAACTAAGATTGAAATATTGTCCTTTAGATTTGGAACAACAAAAAAGAGTCCATTCATCAATATTTGTATTAACTAGTCCTAGGAGTTATATAGAAGGAGAAGTTGGAAAGTTTGATCATTATCTAACTTGGGAAACATTTGATTGGTTTCCAAAATATTATTAGCATAATCTATAGCTTTGGAACATTTATTATTCAAGAAACTATGCTTGTTGTGAAATAGCGCTCTGTTCCTTTCTTTCCAGAGTAGCCACAAACCTACAAAAAGCCAAAACAAGTTTATATCCTTATTTGGATTCCTCTAAAGATATGAGATCAAATAGATGTAGCAGTTTTCGAAACTATTGTTTTCCAAAGTTAAAGAAAGAAGATTTAAGGGAGGTAATTATTAGAAAGTTGTAGCATAATTATATAAAAAGAAATATGAATCATCCAAAATGAACAAAAAGGATCCACTACTATTCCACATTGAAGAAAAATGTCATTAAAAGGTATAAACTTGTTTATGTTCTAGAAAAATATGTTGACTTTATTAGGGTGAGAACTACGCCTGAACATGAAAATATTCTTGAACGATTATGGTCATCTCTAGAGCTTGATACACCTAGGCATTTGAAATATAACAAACCATTTCTTTCTAAGTTTCTTGCAAGATAGTACCAAAATTAACTCTCTATTTTTAGACAAGAAACAAACACTCTTATCTCGTTCCCTAGCCGTCCCACACAGCAACACCAGTAGGAAGAGGATAACAATATAGATAACTGCATAATGGTGGAAACTTCATGCCATAAGATCTTCTTCTAGACGTTCGTAAGGTGAAACCGACCCTAATCAGTTTATCACATTTTGTTCTTCAGTCTTTTGAGATTTGGTTCTCCTATGTACAACCTCTAAGGCTTGGTTTACTCCTATCATCAAACCAAAACCCTAGAAGGAGTTAAGAAGTTCTTTTGGAGCATCTGAGGGATTCGATTGATTAAAGAAGGTATAAAAGTTTTATCTAGTCTTAATGCAGGAATCATGGTCTAAAGTTTAAGGTACTAGGATGTCAAGGATATAAGAAAACAATGGATGAGAGAAACATGCATGAAAGTATATTTTTCATGCTGATTACCACGATATTGATCCCTGTTACTGTGATATTGCAATCATTTCCTCTTCTATTTTTTGCACTCTCATTCTAGTTACTGCAACACTATAATACCTTTTCTTCATTGCTTCTTGGTTATCGTAGCACCCTACTGCGATACTATAGCCTTCTTCCTTGTCTTTGTAATCGCATTTTGATTATTGCGGCACTCTACCACTAGATTATAGTGTTACTTCTTCAATCTATTCTGGTTGTGGTGGTACTCTACCATAGTACTGTGAAAGTTTTGCTATGTTTCATTTTGGTCACCACTTCTGTGTTTTTCTTCTCATTTCTCACTCATGTGTTCTGGTTATTGAGGTACTCCTTCCCTCTACTGTGGTACATAAAAGCATGAAAAGATTATCTAGTATGATATCCTTGCACATTGTATGCCATATAGGATAATCATTGGTGTATGGTTTAAAAGTATTATTAACACAATAGCCATTAAGAATCATGAACCAATTCTTAATCTTTAAGGTTAAAGATTTAAGAAGGCTCTAAATAATGGTACAAGGACTAGAAGGAACTAAATAGTAAGGTGGATATGATTTTTGAATTTAAAACTATTCTTTTGATTTAAATAAAGTATGCATGCATACGTGTTAGCTTAGGAATATGCTTTGAACTAAATATGCATGTTGATGGAAAGATTTAAATGACTAAGAATATTGATGCCTGAATTCAATGATGTGTGTGATATCATGATCTATGTTATATGAATGATCAAGTAATATGCCTACGATAGATGTAATGATGTTTATTATGCTTACATGTAATTTTCCTGAATTATATTTCTGATTTAACATGCTATTGTATGATTTGCCATTAAACAAAGATTAATAAAGATTTTAACCATGTACTGGTACGATGATGTACCAAGGGGTATCATCGTGAGTATTTCAACCTTGACCTAGATTGCCAGTTATTTGTTACTTGATTGATTTAGAATTGGGAGTTTCGATCGACTCCACTTCCTTGATTAATGAACTAAAGTTAGGATTTACTCCACTTCATAAATAAGAAGGGTTTCAGAGTATGGATTGATGTCACTCCCCAGATGTGGAATACTGAGGTGGATTCTTTTCAATTTTAACATCAACTGATAAACAACCAACTGATTAAATCATAATTTATGAAAGTGTATGGCATGTGTGTTTTATTTGGCATGTTAGCCCTAGTTTTTCCTTGTCAGTTTTAAAGATGTTTATTTGATTAAATTTAAAGGTCATTGTATACCTTGGATTTTTACATTAAAATATAGTTTAAACATTGTTTGGTTTATATTATTTAAGTTTCAAAGTATTTTATGTGAAATCTATGTGAGTTAATGTTCATCAAGTTGTCTCATAGAATTTAGACAAATAAACAAAGAAAGAGAAAGATAAAAGTGTCGTCCCATCTGTCGAGTGGCTTCGATGTTATGAATATGTTATGCACGTGACATTAACATAGCCTATTATTGATACCATTGACTCGAGGGCATTATGGTAGTTCTGCCCTCCAAAACGAGTGTTAGTTGCGCAGTAGTTTGATATTAGTACATATGATTTATTGCATTTTATAGGAATTTAAGGGAGAATTAGACACATTTGTGTATAATTAGTGGCATGAGCATTCAGATTAGGAATTGCATGTTTCATTGTATTTTAGCATTGTTTTATGTTTTACAACATTTCTATGAGAAAATGATGTCTAGAAAAGAATTTTTAGTGTGGTACAGATTCAGGATGAAGCCAAAAGATAATTACAACATGTAAAGGCAAAAAAAATTTGAAATCAAAAGGAAAGCAACAAATTACCGCGGTAGGATAACCGACGACCGAGGTAGCTGAAGGAAGAAAAGAAAAAAACCAACCCACTGGTTATCGCGGTCGGTAGTCCAATGACCGCGGTAACTAGAATGTGATCAGAACTCAAGGTAGGCTGACCACGGTCCATAGAATGGTGGAAATCCATGTTTTTATTGAGGGACGATGCTAACTGTGGTAACACAATTAATTACCAGGTTTCTCATATTTTGAGGGTTTTTTTAGTGTGGACCTATAAATAGAAAACGAGATTAGAGTCTGGACATACCTAATTTGAAAAATTTTGACTATGACGACTCAAAAGGAGAAAAACAAGAAGATTAAGAAGGGATTGAAGATTTAGAGGTTAAGCTTTGAGTATGTCCATTTTTATTTATTCCCTTTTGATGTTTTCATTTAATTCAATGTTGGGCTAGTTAGTTTTAATGTCTAGGATGTAAATCTCCAATGTATGAACTTGAGATTTCTTATTCAAGTTATTAATTTAAATGCATTATTCTATATTGTGTGTGCTTAATGCTTAATGTTTATTGGCCATGAACATTATGAGTTCAAACTATTAAACTAACTCAGAAAAGAGGTTTAATAGTTAGATTATCATAATATAGACCTAGATTAGTTGATTGACCGGAGGTTTGTTAACTGTTTAGGGGGTTGCAAGAGACTACCGATCACACAACATTAGGTTATTGATTATGCGCCTTGGAAGAGACTATTATGAGACAAGACTAATATAAATTAAGGTACCTCGGGAAAGGGCCTTAATGGCAGGTGTTATAACTCATGATGTAAGAATTTCATGATCTGAAATAAGAATCATAAGGCATATAACAGAGTTTTCTATCCTAAACAACTTTTCCAAATAGTTTTTGTAACAGATTTTTACTGCTTTTGATAGTTTAGGTTCTTATTTAGATTTTAACAACTCAACCCTAATTTGAGTCTTGATAAAATGAAAGCTAACATTAAATTGGGATTTGAGATACTTGAGTAAATTCCATTCCCTGAGGATGATATCCGATCTCACTGGTTATTACTAGTGCAATCTCGTACACTTAAGGGGTTTTCAATAAGTTTTTGGCACCATTGCCGGGGAATAGTGTTAACTATCTTAAAACCAATTGAACTTGTTTTAGTTTTAATCAAGGCAATTTTATTTTTGTTTTCACTTTTAATTGATTGCTTTCCAGTTTTATTCAAATTCATTGAATACACTTGATCTTGTGTTTGTTTTCGATGTTTCAGGATTGCATGAGTAAACGTCCTTGTGAACCATATGATCCAGATTTGTTCAAAACTATCAATCATATTTGGTGGGAAGCTCAAGTGTGACTACCAACTATGGCTGATAGTGGAGCTTCCGGTGTGGGAAATAATAGAAAAACACAACATAGGGAAGCACCCTTAAGAGATTTCTTCAAACCAGTCCTAAACAAGAATAACTCTGGCATAACTAGGACACCGATAAATGCAAACAACTTTGAGCTAAAGCCTTCCTTGATTATAACGGTGTAGTAGCAACAGTTTGGAGGTTCAGCAATAGAAGATCTTATGGCTCATCTCAATTCATTCATGGAGATTTGTGATACAGTCAAGATGAATGGAGTGACTGAAAGCCAGCTAAGGCTGAGGCTTTTCCCTTTCTCTTTAAGGGATAAGGCTAGAAGTTGGTTACAAATCTTGCTTCCAGGAAACATTACAACATGGAAGGAAATGGGACAGAAATTCCTTCAAAATACTTCACACCCGCTAAAGTACACCAATTGCAGGACGAAATCAGTTCGTTTGAACAATCTGAGTTTGACTCCCTATATGAAGCTTCGGAAAGGTTCAAAGACTTATTAAGGCAATGCCCACAACACAAATATCTCCCTTAGCTTCAAATTCAGATGTTCTATAGCGGACTCACACCGCCGACTAGAGCTTTGGTAGATTCTGCAGCTGGAGGTTCATTGATGGGAAAGTCCACCACTGATGCCACCCAACTCATTGAAGACATGGCAACAAATGCATATGGCCATGGTACAGAGAGAGGAACAGCCAAGAAAGTGGGGATTCATGAGGTTGATGAAATTAATGCTTTGCATGCCCAAACTGCTGCTATGACTCATAGATTGAACTTGGTAGAAGAGAAGAACAGTAGTAGGCAATACCAGAATTAGCAAACTCAACATGTTCAGTCGATTGCTGAAGCCAACAAGGCATCTTATTTTGGAGAGGCTTCTATTGAGCAATTGAATGCCATGAATAGATTCAATGGTTACTAAGGACCATTTGGGGGATACAATGTTCCAAAGTACTATCATCTGGGAGTTAGAAATCATGAGAACTTCTCATATTCAAACAACAGAAATGTTCAACTTCCACCCAGATTTGTGCCACAACAACTCTTACAAGGCAAAAAACCATCCTTAGAAGACAAGCTTGATGAAATGATGAACATGCACTCAAGGTTCTTTAAGGAGCTAACAGGAAGGGTGGACAAGAATGATAGTAAAGTTTCTAGCATTGAGATCCAAATTAGAAACATGAATGCCACAGTTACAAGCTTAGAAACTCAACTAGGACAGTTGGCACAAATAGTGTCAAATCAACAACGTAGCTCATTTCCAAGTGACACTCAAGTAAATCCAAAGGAGAGCTGTAAGGTGGTGATGACCAGAAGTGGGAAAGAGGTAACAAGCCCACCCTATCCAGCTAAGCTATTTGTTGAAGTTGAAGATGTTGACAGTTATGAAAAGGATGTCCCAAGCCAATCAGCTATACAACATGAGGTGTCTCCTAAATCACAAGGGAAACCCAAGGGGATTATCATTCAAGATGGTAAGGTTTTAGAGCCTCTACCATTGACATTCCCTCAAAGGTTCCAAAAGAAGAAGTGGATGAACAATTTGCTAAATTTTTGGAAATGTTCAAGAAGATTCATATCAACATTCCCTTTGTAGAAGCTCTACAGCAAATACCCAATTATGCAAAATTTATGAAGGAGATCATGTCTAAAAAGAGGAAGTTAGAAGACTTTGAAACTGTGAAGCTCACTGAAGAATGTAGTGTAATCCTTTAGAAGAAACTTTCCCAAAAATCGAAAGATCTAAGCAGCTTCACTATACCATGCAACATTGGATCTGAAATCTTTGAAAAGGCACTTTGTGATCTAGGGGCTAGCATAAATCTCATGCCCTTACTAGTGTGCAAGAAGTTGGGCATGTTAGAAATCAAGCCAACCACAGTCACTCTTTAGCTACAGACAGATCTTTGACATATTCAAAGAGCATTATTGAAGATATTTTGGTAAAAGTGGACAAATTCATATTTCCAGTTGACTTCGTGGTTTTGGACATGGAAGAAGACTGTGAGATCTCGCTTATCCTTGGGAGACCAATCCTAGCTACAGGTCATGGACTAATAGATGTAC
Organism: Tinospora cordifolia; assembly: GCA_030144865.1. Classification (NCBI taxonomy): domain Eukaryota; kingdom Viridiplantae; phylum Streptophyta; class Magnoliopsida; order Ranunculales; family Menispermaceae; genus Tinospora; species Tinospora cordifolia. The sequence continues at coordinate 27,703 of JAJIYU010000281.1, forward strand.
ATAAGGGAGAGCTCACCTTGAGAGTAAATGGTGAAAAAGTCGTTTTCAACCTCTATAAAACTATAAACTACCCAAACGATATGCATTAATGCAAGAGGATAGAAGTCATCAATTCTTGCATTGTTGAGGTCATAGATGAATTGAGCTCCCAAGATGACTTGGTTGGATGTATCGCCTGTTCAATTTCCTTCTCCCAACCTATGTTTGAAGATGAGAAGCTGATTGTGCTAGCCTTAGAGGTGTGTCCACCAGAGCTTAACAGTCTACATGCCCCATCATCTGAAGCTAATCAATCTGAAGATTTTCAAGATATTTCTAAGGCCATTGATATGAAATTGCTTCCTGAACATCTAAAATATGCTTATTTGGATGAAGCACGATCCCTACCAGTTATCATCTCTTCTTCATTAACCTCTGTCCAAGAAGAGAAGTTGTTGCAAGTGCTTAATGATCACAAGGCTCCTATCGGATGGACAATTGAAGATATCAAGGGTATAAGTTCAGCCATTTGCCTGCACAAGATTTTAATGGAGGACTCTCATAAGCCCACAGTGGAGCACCAGCGAAGACTTAACCTAATCATGAAGGAAGTGGTGAAGAAAGAGGTAATGAAATGGTTAAATGCAGGCATTATCTATGCCATTTCAGATTCACAATGGGTTAGCCCCATTCATTTTGTGCCTAAGAAAGGAAGAATCACGGTGGTCACAAATGAGATAGGAGAGACAATTGCTTCAAGGATAACTACTGGATTGCGTGTGCGCATTTATTATAGAAAATTGAACAAAGCCACCTGGAAGGATCATTTCCCTTTGCCTTTTGTGGATCAAATGCTAGATAGGATTGCTGGATATGACTTTTATTATTTCTTGGATGGTTACTCCGGGTACAATCAGATAGTTATTGCCCTAGAAGATCAAGAGAAGACCACCTTCACTTGTCCATATGGGATGTATGCATTTCGGAGGATGTCGTTTGGTTTGTGCAATGCACCAGCTACCTTTCGGAGATGTATGATGTCAATTTTTTGCAGATATGATTGAAGACATCATGGAGGTGTTTATGGATGATTTTTCTGTGTTTGGTGCTACATTTGATGGATGTTTGCTTAATTTGGAAAAAGTTCTCTCTCGGTGTGAAGAGAAGAACTTAGTACTCAACTGGGAGAAATGCCATTTCATGGTTTGGGAGGGCATTGTTTTTAGTCACAAAGTTTCTATTAATGGTCTTAAGGTTGACTGGGCAAAAATCCAAGTCATTGAAAAGTTGGCACCCCCAACATCTGTTCGAGAAGTGCGTAATTTCATGGGACACACTAGTTTTTATCGCAAATTTATTAAGAATTTCTCTCAAATCACTCGCCCACTATGCAATTTGCTCGAGAAGGAAGCTGAATCCAACTTCACAGTTGAATGTGCTGAAGCCTTCAATATACTAAAGAAGGCTCTAATATCTGCTCCTATTATGTCTATGCCAGTTTGGGGGGAGACTTTTGAGATAATGTGTGATGCCAATGATTATGCTATTGGGGTCGTATTGGGCCAGTGATGCGATAGGATGTTCAAACCTATATACTATGAAAGCAAAATGTTGGATGATGCTCAAAAGAATTATAATACTATTGAAAAATAGTTGCTAGCAGTTATCTTCACATGTAACAAGTTTCAGTCATACATTGTGGGTTCCCATGTCAAGGTCTTTACCGATCATGCTACTATTCATCGGCTCTTTACAAAAAAGGATGCAAAACCTAGACCGATAAGATGGATTTTGTTGCTACAAAAGTTTGATATAGAGGTGATTGATAAAAATGGTATAGAGAATGTTGTAGCTGATCACTTGTTTCGCATATCCAATGAAGCAACTCATGATCCAAAGAGCATCGTCGAAGTTTTTCTTGATGAACACCTCTTGATTATCAGTAACAGCGCACCATGGTACGCATATTTTGCCAATTATAAGGCCATTGGCGTTATTCCACCAGATTTGTCCCACAGCTGCCTCAAGCGCTTCGTACATGAAGCCAAGTTCTATCTTTGGTATGATCTCTTTCTCTACGAGAGGTGTGTTGATAAAGTAATTCGTCGTTGCATTCCAGAATCGAAATTTAACAAAGTCCTTCATGACTGCCATGCTTCACCCTATAGTGGTCATTACAACCATCAACGTATGGCGAGGCGTGTTCTTGAGAGCGGATTTTATTAGCCGAGCATGCTGAAGGATGCCTATCAATTTGTGAAGACATTTGAAGTGTGCCAAAAACAAGGCAACATCTCAAGGAAAAATGAGATGCCTCTTACATCTTTTGTGGAGGTCGAATTATTTGATGTATGGGGCATAGACTTCATGGGACCCTTTCCACCATCGGATGGAAAACAATATATACTACTTGCTATTGATTATGTTTCTAAATCAGTTGAAGCAGTGGCCACATCCAAGAATGACGCCAGAGTTGTGTTGAAGTTCCTCTCTCGCAACATCTTTTCTCATTTTGGCACCCCTAGAACAATTGTGAGTGATGAAGGTACACATTTTTGCAATAAAATCTTCAACAACTTGCTCACCAAATATGGAGTACGACACAAGGTTGCCTTGCCTTATTATCGCAGACGAATGGGCAAGCTGAAGTGTCTAATCGAGAGATCAAGGCAATATTACAAAAGATAGATGGAACAAACCGTAGGGATTGGGCTCTGAAACTAGATGATGCACTGTGGGCATACCGAACAGCCTTTAAGACTCCCATTGGCATGTCTCTGTTGGCTACCTTGCAAGTGTACAGGTTCGTACTAGTATTAATGGGTGAGACCGGATATCGTCCTTAAGGAAAATAAATTTATTAAAATACCTAAATCCCAATTTAATGTTGGTTTTCATTTTATCAAGACTCTAATTAAAGTGAGTGTATCAATTTCTAAACAAGAATCTAACCTATCGAAAGCAATTAAACTCTGTTTTTGAAAACTATATGAAAGGGTTGTCTAGGATAGTGAATGCCGTTGTATGGCCCGTGATTCTCATTTTAGATCATGAAATATCTATACTATGAGTTCTAGCACCTGTAATTGAAACCCTCTCCCAAGGTACTTCAATATCTATTAGTATTGTCTTATAATGCCCTCTCCTGAGGTGCTTAATCAACAACCTAATGTTATGTAATCAAAAGCCTTGTGCAACCCCCCCAGATAAGTTAACAACCTTCTAGTCAATCAACTATTTTAAGTCTATACTGCGACAACCACCCATTAGACCTCTCTTTTGAGTTAGTCTAATGCCTTGAGCTCATCATGTCTATGGCCAGTAAACATAAAACATTAAGCATACACAATATAGAATAGTGTTTTTAAATCAATAATTTCAACAAGAGATCACAGTTCAAACATTGGACATTCACATCCTAGACAAAGAAAACTAACTAGCTTGACATTAAAGTAATTGAAAACATTAAACAATAATGAACAAAATTAATCATACTCAAAACTTGATAAAAATCTTCAATCCCTTCTTGAAATCCTTGTTTTTGCCTTACTCAGCCGTCACAATCGAGTTTTTCTGAATTAGGCATCCTTGGGCTCTAATAATCTCTCCTATTTATAGGCCCACACTAAAAAAACCCTAAAAATATGAGAAATCCGATAATTAATCATGTGACCGTGGTCCATGATCGTGGTTACTATTGTTCCTCAATGAAAACTTGGATGTCCCTTGTTCTGTGCACCGCGGTCCATTGATTATGTCCACGATTCACGTTCTGGTTACCGCGGTCACTGATTGACTGATTGTGGTAACCAGTGAGTTATGGTCTCGTTTTTTCTTCCTTCGGCTACCTCGATCATCAGTTATTCGACTGCGGTCACTTGATGCTTTCCTCATGATTTCCTCTTCTCTTTGCCTTTTATATGATGCAATTCTCCTTTGGCTTTACCTTGAACTTGCAATACACTAGAATTCCTTCCCCAGACATCATTTTCTCATAGAAAAGCTTTAAATCTCGAAAAAAGGCTTATAATGCAATAAAACATGCAATTCCCTAATCTACATGCTCATGTTACTAATTATGCATAACTTTGTCTAATTTTTCTTTTATTTCCTAAAAAATGCAATAAATCACCTATACTAATGTTAACCTATCGTGCAACTGACAGTCTCCATATCAGTTGTTGTATGAAAAGTCCTATCACCTGCCTTGTGAATTAGAGCATAGGGCATACTAGGCAATAAAGAAGTTGAATTTTGTAGCAAAGGCCTGTGGGGAGAATCGTCTACTTCAACTAGTAGAACTTGAGGAGTTTTGTCGCAATGCTTTTGAGAACAACATTATCTATAGAGAAAGAACAAAGAGGTGGCATGACAAGCTCATTGAGAAGAAGGATTTTGAACCCAACCAGCAAGTGTTGTTGTTCAATTCTAGACTCCAGTTGTTTCCTGGAAAACTTAAGTCTCATTGGTCAGGATCCTTCCTTGTTACTCAAGTGTTCCCGTATGGTGCAGTGGAGGTTCAAAGCTTGCTAGATGGCCATAAAGTCAAAGTGAACGGTCAGAGATTGAAGATATTTTATGGAGGACCAAAATAGGCGGTGGAGCTGGTAGAACTTCAAGATGGACATGTTGTATCCTTGTGGAGCTAATGACGTTAAACACAGCACTGAGTGGGAGGCAACCCACCATTGATTTCTATTTTGTTGCGTTCATTTCGTTTATACTTTTTTTTTATTTTTCTAGGATGCATGTAGATTTTAAAAATTTGATTTCCTAAGTTCTTAGTCTCATAAGGCTTAGGACTTGGTAAAAAAAGGGGAGAAAGAAAAATTCTATTTTTGCTTCTGCTTACCGCAGTCCACAGAGCACTTCTATTTTATGCACCATGGTCAGCAGAGAGAAATCAACAATCACTCGTGCACCTACCGCGATCCACAGAATGCTATATTTTGTGTATCGTGGTCACCAGAAGACCCCTTTAAGGCACACGTGCAGTTACTACGGTCCACAGAAGTGTATATTTATGTGTACTGTGGTAACCAGAACGACTATTTTTTGAGCATCATGTGTACTGTGGTCCACAGTACTATACAATTCTGTGGACCGCGGTTGCAGAAACTACAAAAATTTGAAATACAACGACTCATGCAATTACCACTGTAATTAAAGCATGGACCATGGTAATCGCATCTTTTTTAAGACAAATCGCAGTCATTTTCTGCATTCTGCTCTAAAACTTTTTGTGTTTTCTCTGTGACGTTTGGTTTTTCCTGTGGTTCTATGTTTGTTTCTTCCTCCCTTAGCATAAATGTAAGTGTTTTTACTTGATTTTTCATTATTTCCTTGCCTTAGTCGCATATTTAGGATTGTTTTAGGATTTCGATTTCATTGTTTATGCTTGAAATTTTCCTTTTTTCCTCAAAGCATTTCAAAATTTTCTTCATCCATCAAATTTCTGAATGATAGCTAGAAATTTTGGAAGTAAGAAACTGACAAACTCATTGTAGATGCTAGATTTTGGCTGTTGTTTCCCTTATTTGAATCTGTTAAAGACTGTAATGTTTTTGATGTTGGATTATTTGAGTACTCATGATTATTTTGCAATACTTTGGGTGTTGGATGTTTTTGATGGATTATCTGTAGCACTTGCTATGGTTACGATTTTAGCACTAGTCTTACTATAACACTTGGATTTGTCAATAATTATTTTGGGTAACTAGTCTTCTATAAGATATGTGACATTTGTTCTATTATAGTTCAATGTTCATGTCGTCTTATATGTATTGAAGTTTTCCTTGCCTACTAATTCTATTTTTGAAGGCCTCCTTGAATGAAACATCCTGCATCTAAAGGGAAACAACCAGCACCGCCTCCACCCCCTGTGGACCGAGCACGCTTCCAAACTGTTGCAGCCAAATAGTAGTTCAACCTCATTCGATCTAACTGCCATCTCATTCCCGAGTGTGGTATCATCTTGATGCAAGAAGAGTGTGATATTGGAATTGATACCCTAGTCACTGCTCGCCATTGGGAATGACTAATTCAGGCACCATCCACTACTATCATCCCACTGGTGCAAGAATTCGACGCGAATGTAGCTGACAGAGATGGCACTGCAGTTTGGGTCCGCGGGAAGTGGGTCTAATTTAGTTCAGCCACTATAAATGAAGTATATGGTCTCCCTGTAGACTCTCCGAGTGAATACTACACTCTACTACCATGTTTCAATTCGGATGACATGTTGAGGACCTTGTGCATTGACGGTGCCTCATGGATTTGTTATAATGATAGACCCATCAACCTTGTGAAGACTATGTTTCAGACACCTACCAAGGTTTGGCTTTATCTCGTTTGCGCTAACCTTTTTCCATCTTTGGCCATTAACATGGTAACAGTAGAGAGGACAATGCTAGTATATTGCATTATGAAGGAGCTCCCGATCAATGTTGGGACCATCATCTCCAGTTCCATCCGGTTTGCCATTGACAAGACCAACACGGGACTACCCCATCCTACCCTCATTACAAAATTGTGCAGATGAGTTGGGGTAGTTTGGGAGCAGAGTGAATGCCTGCTGAAGATTAAGGACCACATAGCTGTGAAGATGGTCACTTCTACACTTGCTAAGAGGCGCAGGGCCTCTGTAGAGTCTCCATAGCCTTCTGTTGATCCCACCCGCACTGTAGCAGATCCTGCTCCTTCTATTGGCGCGCCACCTTCCTCTTCTACTGCTGTCGAGCCATCGTCATCAGCCACATCATCTTTTGATCCTCATGCTGTCATGCATTGGTTGGCCTACATCACCCAGTGGTTACATCGCATTGATTAGACCATGGCACAGGCTAATCCTCTTCCTACCTGCTGCATGCCTTACATGTCTATGGCATGTTATGTGCCTTTAGCCCCTCTGACTCTACCTGTTGTTGTTGATGATGATGATGGGGGGGATGGAAATGACTACATCACAAAGGCTAAAGCTTTTTGAGAGGACTTTTGATTTCTATTTTTCTCTGTTTGCCTTCAAATTTAGTTGTGTAGACAGTGTATAATTATTTTTGATGTGTTGACTCTCTCTATCATTAATAAATATGCTTAGAATCCGTGTGATCTCCAGACTAACTTCTCTATTTTCAAATGCATGTTCTTGATGTATATTCTTCCAATTATGAGAATCAATGTGCTCTTGAGGACGAGGCACTATTCAAGTTTGGGGGTGCGAACCGCTTTGACACATCAGGTTTAGTTGTTAGTTTTCTTTCAATTTCATATTTGTTTTTCTTTCTTAGTGCTTTGCTCTACATACTTTAGTAGCATGTTTAGACATATAGTATGAGTCACTTAGGCTAGATCATCCATGCCATATTTTTTGAAAATTTTCACTGAGTGACCTATGAAATTGAACATTTCTCTTGCGTGATGAGACAAAGAACTAGGATATGTTCAAATAGTCTGTGTGCTTAGATTGTCCAAAATTTGACCTTGACAAAACCCTGTAGTCTTAGGTAAATTGAGAATCTGAAAACTAAGGAAAGTGAGGAGTGGAAACCAAACCACAAGTGGAGAAAATTTCCCACAAACTCTTCAAATAATCAAATCTATTTTGAACACTACTTAGGAATGATTCTAGTAGGGAATGAAGTAGGCCATCTTTGTTTAAGTCATAGCCTAAAGGCCAGTCTCAGCATTTATAATCCTTTGCAGCCAATTTTGAACCTTATAGCCTGTTCTTTGTACGACCCTAAACATGTTATAAACACTCTATCTTTGATGAATATCTTAGTTAGTCCTATTTGTGTGCACTCATGGTTTTAATACAAACCATGTTCGATTCATTATTCTAAAAAAAAAGTAGAAAAAAAGATTTATCAGTATTTGTTATTTCAACATAGTCATTAATAACCGAACTTTTCTATATTTGCATAAGTATACATGTGGGTACAATTTGGAGTGCAGGGGATGAAATAAGTTTGGGGGAGGTATAAAACAATGTTGTGAGCATGAGCAAAGGAAACAAGGGAGTGAACAGAAGGATAAACAACCTAGAGGAAAAGACCTCTGATCCCTACTATAATTTGAACTGAGTAGAAGATAGATTTGAAAGGGTATGTGTACTTAGGTATTAGGAGAGGATCTCTATGAGTGGGATGGTGTCTATAAATCACTTACAAAGTCTAGGAGGATTGAGATACTGATAGATGAGAGAGAGAAGTTGCACAATAGTTTGACATTAGATGAGAGGATCTCTATGAGTGGGATGGTGTCTATAAATCACTTAGTTGCACAGTAGTTTGACATTAGTACAGGTGATCTATTACATTTTATAGGAATTTAAGGGAGAATTATACACATTTGTGTATTATTAGTAGCATGAGCATTCAGATTAGGAATTGCATGTTTCATTGCATTTTAGCATTGTTTTTATGTTTTACAACATTTGTGTGAGAAAATGATGTTTGGGGAAGGATTTTTAGTGTGGTACAGGTTCAAGATGAAGCCAAGAGAGAATTACAACATGCAAAGGCAAAGAAAAGTGAAAATCAAAAGGAAAGCAACAAATTACCGCGGTAGGATAACCGAAGACCGAGGTAGCTGAAAGAAGACAAAGAAAAAAAGCAACCCACTAGTTACCGCTGTCAGTGGTCTAGTGACTACGGTAACCAGAATGTGATCAGAACTCAAGATAAGCTGACCGCGGTCTACAGAATGGTGGAAATTCGCATTTTTACTGGGGACGATGTTGACCATGGTAACACGATTAATTATCGAGTTTTTCATATTTTTAAGATTTTTTTAGTGTGGGGTTATAAATAGAAAATGGGATTAGAGTCTATACATACCTAATTTGAAAAATCTTGACTGTGACTGCTCAAAAGGAGAAAAATAAGAAGCTTAAGAAGGGATTGAAGATTTAGAGGTCAAGCTTTGAGTATGTCCATTTTTATTCATTCCTTTTTTATGTTTATATTTAATTCAATGTTGGGTTAGTTAGTTTTAATGTTTAGGATGTAAATCTCCAATATATGAACCTGAGATTTCTTATTCAAGTATTTGATTTAAATGCATTATTCTACATTGTGTGTGCTTAATGCATAGTGTTTACTGGCCATGAGCATTATGAGTTCAAACTATTAAACTAACTCAGAAAAGAGGTTTAATGGTTACATTATCATAATATAAACCTAGATTAGTTGATTGATCGGAGGGTTGCTAATTGTTCAGGGGGTTGCACGAGACTACCGATCACACAACATTAGATTATTGATTATGCTCCTCGGAAGAGGGTATTATGAGACACGACTTATAGAAATTGAGGTACCTCGGGAGAGGGCCTTAATGGCTGGTACTATAACTCATAATGCAGGAATTTCATGATCTAAGATAAAATCATAGGGCATATAACAGAGTTTACTATCCTAAACAACTTTTCCATATAGTTTTTGTAATAGATTTTTACTGTTTTTGATAGTTTAGATTCTCATTTAGATTTTAATAATTCAACCCTAATCTGAGTCTTGATAAAACAAAAGCTAACATTAAATTAGGATTTGAGATACTTGAGTAAATTGCATTCCTTAAGGACGATATACGGTCTCACCGATTATTACTAGTGTGATCCCGTACACTTGCGGGGTTGTCAACAACGGGACCGGCTACTAGGAGGCAGGGTGTTGCAAGGGTGGTATCAAAGCTTAGTTAGTAGAAACACTGGGCTAGATGTTTACTCTGATACCGAAGGTGGTATCAAAGCTCAATTGGTAGATTATTAGGCAAGATGTCTACTTTGATGCCAATGGTGGTATCAGAGACTTGTCAATAGGTATACTGGGCAAAGTGTTTACTTGACTATAGAGATAGTACCAAAGGTGGTATCAAAAATTGATGTAGGTTGATGGTTTGGTGAGAGAACCTTTCAACCAAGTATTGAGACCCTAGGTCTAGGAAAAAATCCATAGGTAGAAAATTGGGTGCTTCCAAGGATAGCATAGTGGATCATGAATAAAAACTTCTAGGATGTAGGTTAGAAACTAAAAATATGTGAAAACAAAATACTTGTTTGGTCAAGACACAAAATCAAGAGGATCTTAGATCTCTACTTTCTATGTGATATGGGACGCATAGGAATTTGAAGGTATAGAAGAATCCTAGACTCGAAGATTGACGGGCCATGTTTGGTGAATGATCGATGACTTTGGAAGAGCTTGTTTCCCTGTGCTCAACTAGTATAGAATGGTTGAGTATAGTGGGGCTTGGGAGGTCTTAGTCGTCGAGACATTTGCAAAATTATTTGGGTGCAATAAGATTTCTAAGTGGAAGCCTATATTGTCAGGCAAGAGTGGTATGAGATGCTCAAACTCAGAGACATGGATGGAAGCTTGGGAATTTCTCCATGCTAGTCTGAAATTGTATGGTAATATGGTTGTATGAATGCATGTTATATTTATTTGAACTTCATGAATATGTATATCACATGTGTTGTGATCACTGAACCAAAACCCTTACCCAACAACATTAGAAGACTTTGAAAATCCTCAAATAAAACATAGAAGAATAAACTTAAAGGTCACCGAACAAATCAAGAACCTAGAAACATGAATCTAGCATCATGATAGCACGAACAAGATGAACACATGAGACAACTGGTATAACAAATGACATCAGAAAGATAGCTATTATCACAAGTTTGGAAAAACTTTTTGCATCCCAATGATAAAAAATAATGAGTTTGTGTACACCTAAATTAATTTGAAAAGAGATTGTGATTCTTAGTATAAATTCAAAATCCTTCATGGTGATACCATACTAAGCTTTAGATATTAGAATGACTTTTGGCTTATAGATAATGGAAAGAACCAGAGGAAACGCAATGAGGGTTGAGAACAATAATGAGTTTGGTCAAAGGGATTAGAAGGCACTTGTGGCAGACACAACTCCAGTTGGAGCAATTTTATCGCTAGAGATATTGGTAGAGATTACCTAGTAAGTAATAGAGCAAGTCATGAGGGTTCTACCTCAAGCACATAATTTGCCTCTAGCATAGCCACATCCCCAGCCTCAAGCTCATCAAGCCCCGTTGTCGAATGGTCGAATAGTACAGGTCGAATTGTTATTGAAGATAAACTTATTGATAAAGTTTTAGAACTGTGTTTGAGTACCTTTGATAGCAAGTCAGATCATATGGCAGCTGACGTATGATGTTCTAAGATGAATAAGCATCTCAATGTTTTGCAGGCAATTGGTCCTAGACGAGTAGCTTTGGCAATGCATCAGTTTATTGGGCCTGCTTATCACTGGTGGGAGATGATCATGAATGATCCAGAGACCGACATTTTGACTATGGCATCGTAGCAATTCAAGAAGTTGTTTTATGATAATTTCTTCTCCATGGTCATTACTACGCAGTTGTAATCTAAATTTGTACGACTGACATAGAGGACCATGATCGTGATGGAATATGGAAGAAAGTTTATAGAGCTGTCAAGATTTGCACCAGAGCTAGTCAGGGATGTGCAGACCAAGGCTGACAAGTTTGCAGAAGGACTACGGGTGCAGATTAAGAAATTGATTATTCCTATAATTTCCCGAGAATTTGGTGAAAATTTTGGCGCAAAGTCAATAAACATTTCAACATAGCCCACATGAGAAATAAAAGAATTAGAAACAAGAGGAAATGGAAAAAAAAATTTGCACCACACTATCACGGCAGTGATTCTCACTACAGCGGTACTGCAACAGATTTTGTGAAATTACACGATAGAACTCGTGTTTTTGCCCAAGGACGATGACTACCCGGTAGTCAAATTAACTAACACAATAGTGTGTCAAAATCTCCCAAAAATTATAAAAGTTGCATGAAAAAACACGAATTAGAAAATAACCAAAACCCTAGCTTCTAAATCTTGTGCACAAAATTGAAGAATTAGCAGGTTTCTAGTATTGGGAACACCCCAAACTTGCCAAATGTCACTCACTTAAACTCTATATAAACCCTGCCTAGGTTCCCATTCTCTTTACCTCAGCAAGAACTGAGCATGTTCCTTTTTGCTCTCTCTGCCTCCTTCTTGGCATTATTCTTTTTCTTTAGCTGTTCTAAACAACAATTGGACTACTAGTAACGAAGTGCTGCACAAAATTCTGTTCTAGCAATTGAGGAGATCTGAAGGAGATTCAAGAGAAGGTTCAAAAGGAGTTTACTGTTTGAGGTGGAGATGATTTTCAACTTTTACCTTATTATTTTGACTTAAATAAGGCTTGCAGGTATGTGATACTTTGACTATGCATGATTAATTATTATACATGCCATGTAGAATATGCATGCTTAGGCTTAAACAAATAAACATGTATGCTATGTGATGATATGATCTATGCTATATTGTTACCATGCTCACATGTGTAATCTCTATTTTAGTTCAGTTTATTTACATGAATGTTATGTTTTTATACTTAATCAAAGATTAATTGAGATTCTAACCACGTATCGGTGCGAGGAAGGATTTCTTTGTGTGTGTTTCAACCATGCTGGACCTTTGACTTAGAACTGGGTGTCAGAATTGACTACAGAGTGAACTGGGTTTCAAGAGTGATCCTACTTTACGTAGAAGGGTTTGAGTTTCAGGAATGATCTATTCTCCTAGATCTAAAACTCAGATGTTAATCCCTTTCGGTCTTAATTATAATTGAAAATAATGAATTGCATGAATCACATAATATTTTGAAAGTGCTTAATATGTTTGTCTTATTTGTTGAAATAATGATTTAAATATTTGGAATGATTCACAGGGCTTCAAGCTCACCTCATCTTTCTTATCTTTTAGGAAATTGATATATCAGGGCCTTATGGAAGACACTTAGATTATTTTTTGAGAGTTTATTAAATTGTAGGGCATGTTGGCCTAAGTTATTTTATTTAAGTTTTGAAGTTATTTTCGTTGTATTGAAACCAAAGGCTATGTACCTTGGAATTTGAATTAATTAATGATATGAGATTTTATTTATATCATGGTGTTATTATTGTTTTTCATGACATATATTTGTGCATAAGCTAATGGGCTCAGGAAATCGCAAGGATTTGAGAAGAAAAAAGAAAAATGATAATGTAACATGAGCCCGCCTCCCGAGTGTCCAAAATGAATTAGAAAGTATCATTAGATGATGTGAGCTCGGGGTGTGGGAGGCGGGGTGTTACAATTCCTTGGAGGCTAACTACATTCAAAGAGACATTATTTAGATCCCAATTGAACGAAAGGGATATCAACTTTGAACATTCACTAAAGAATTGAGACAGGAGGCCACAAAATGAGCACAAGGTAGGGAATGAGAACAAGAAGCAGAATACTTATCCGAATGACAGTATTAGGGCACCTCAGACTCAGCAGTAGGTGTAGCAAGTACAACAATATCCCCAAGCACGTCCTAACTATGCTAAAGAGGAGCAACGAGAGCAGACTAGATGGCTGGGGTTATGTTTCCGTTGTGACCAGCAAAAACATGTGGCGAATTTCTGTCCTAACAAAGCTCAAGCTCCTCAGCAGCAACATCAGTAGCAACATCAGTAGCAACAACAATAATATAATCAAGGAAGGGGACAAAATGGTCGTCCTCAAGTTAGGCAGCAACAACTGCCCCAACAAAAGAATAACCAAAGGCTAAACTAGAACCAAAACCAGGGTCGTGGATAAGGTCGAGCCAAAGTTTTTACTATTGAAGATGTTCAGATTGACCAAGTGCCTATAGTAGAAGGTATATTTTATTGTTTAATGTTGCTGTAAAACTTTTGTTTGATTTGGGTGCTACCAAATCCTTTGTTGCTAAATAATTAGTGGCTAGGTTACAACTAGTAACAAATACCTCGCCTATGACATTGAATGTATCCACGCCCGAAGATTGTGTAATTGTGACCTTAGATTTAGAGATAGGTTGATTTCAACTGATCTCTGTGTGTTTCCATTTTATGGATATGATGTAATATCAGGGATGGACTCGTTAACCCAATATCAGATAGATTTTTCAAAAAGGAGGGTAACAATAACATTGCCTTTAAGAGATATTTTTAAAATGAATGGTGATATGCAGAGATTACTTAGAAGTCCAGTGATAGTAGTGTTGAACTGCATAAGGCAAGAAGAAGTTTTCAAGAAATTATTGGAGGAAGACAAAGGACAAAAGGGTTTTTATTATTTAGTGGTGGTTCAAGATTATGTAGATGTATTTCCAGATGACTTACCAGGACTAACACCTAATAGAAAAGTAGAGTTCAAGATTGAAGTTTATCCTGGAACTGATCCCATAGCTACTCCTCCCTTCAGAATGGCACTAGTGAAATTGATAGAGTTAAAGACTAGCTGGGCGAGCTCTGACAAAAAGGATTCATCAAATCGAGTGAATCACCCTGGGGAGCTCTGATATTGTTTGTGAAGAAGAAAGATGAATCCATGAGGTTATCGACTATCAAAAACTAAATTAGGCGACAGGAAAGAATAAGTGTCCCTTGCTAAGGATAGATGACTTATTGGATCAATTGAGGAGATTCATTCACTTCTCCAACATTGATCTTAGGTCAGGATGTCATTAGTTAAGAATCCAAGCATCAGACATACACAAGAAAACCTTTAGGATTTGGTATGGGCACTTCTAGTTCACGGTGATGCCATTTGATTTAACCAATGCACCAACAACATTCATGGATCTAATAAATAGAGTATTTAGACAACACCTTAATCGATTTGTGTTGGTATTTGTAGATGATATATTGATATACTCCAAGTAAAAAATTGAGCATGTAGAACATTTGAAGATTGTATTAGAAACATTGTGCAAGCTCTGGATGAAGATGGTCAAGTTTCTTGGCCATGTAGTTTCAACTGAAGGCATCTTGGTAGATCCTAAAAAGGTAGAGGCTGTCACAGACTAGAAGTAATTTAAAGCTATTATAGAGATCATAAGTTTCTTGGGTTTAGCAAGATATTACCACATATTCATCCAAGATTTCTCAAAGTTAGTTGAACATATGACCAAGTTAACCAGAAAAAGAGTCAAATTCAATTGGGATGAGAAATGCGAACAATCATTTCAAGAATTGAAGAAGAGATTGACTTCAGCCCCCATATTAGTTACTCCTACACATAGTGTTAGATATGTTTTGCATACTAACGCTTCGTAAAACGGATTGGATGCAGTATTGATGCAAGAGCAAAAAGTTATTGCTTATGCCTCGCGATAGCTGAAGATTCATGCACAAAATTTTCAACATATGATTTAGAACTGGCGACTATTGTATTTTCCTTGAAGATCTGGAAACACTATCTTTATGGCAAAAGATTTAATTTATTATCAGATCACAAGATTCTTAAGTATATCTACACTTAGAAATAGTTAAATCTCAGGTAGCGCAGATGGATGAAATTTCTTAAAGATTATGACTACCAAGTACATTACCATCCAGGGAAGGCTAATGTATTAGCAGATGCCTTGAGCAGACATATCTTTACAATATAACTTGCCAGCCAGTTCTTCTGCATCAAATTAGAGATGAATAGAGGCAAGATAAATAGACCACAAATTGGATTGAAGGTGTTGAATAAGGCAAGTATACAAATTTCATGATGGATGCTGAGAATATATTGAGACTTGGGGATAGAATTTGTGTACTAGAGAGTGGGCAGAGTAGTAAAACTATATTGGATGAAGCACACTAGACTAAGTATGCAATGCATCTAGGTGGTGATAAGATGTATCAGAACCTCCGGAAGACATATTAGTGGAGAGATATGAAAAGAGTTATAACAAAGTATGTCTCAAAGTTTCTAATCTGTAAATAGGTAAAGACAGAGCATAGGAAATCCACTGGATTGTTACAATCTCTCTCTATCCTAGAGTAGAAATGGGATAACATTGTTATAGACTTTGTTAGCAGGTTACCTAAGAAGAAAAAAGGAGAGGATATTGTATAGGTGATTGTGGATCGTCTCACTAAGGTAGCTCATTTCCTACCGATATGATCCATAGATCCAGTTGGAAAGCTGAGAGGACTTTATGTGAAAGAAATAGTAAGACTTCATGGCGTGCTCAAGATCATTTTGTTAGATGGGGACTCGCGATTCACATCACAATTCTCGCAGAGTGTACAAAAAGAATTGGTCACTAGACTCGCTATGAACACAACTTTCCATCCACAAATTGATGGGCAGTCTGAGAGAGTCATTTCAACACTAGAAGATATGTTGTGTAACATCTCGAAAAATTTATATGAAATTTGAATTTTTACTTAGAGAATTATACAAAATTGACGAATGAGAATTTTGGCAAGTCTTAGTTACCCAAATGAGGAATAAAAATCAATTTAAGGGATTTTTGGAAGAAAAAATATGATTATAATACATAAAATGGGATATCATAGCCAAAAATACAAGGATATGTGCAATTTTTTATGAAAAAAGGATTAGAAAGTCAATTGGGATCGAGATTTCGCAAAAATCTGAAGAGAAAGCAAGAAATAGGGTTGAAAAATAAAAAACAAACTTAAAATTTTGTGAACCGTAAATCTGGAATCTAGATTAGCATCCTACGGCCAAGATCAAGGCTGCACGTACGCACTAGAACACCGAATCAGCCAGATCAAACGACCAGAAATTCGCATGCATAACTCGAGAAATATCAAACGGCCAGAAAGAGTTTCGTTGATCGCAAAATCGGACTGCACATTGTGATCGAGGATCATCCAACGGTCTGGATCAAGGCGCTCTGAGATAATCGCGAACGAACACTACGATCGAGGAAATCGGACGGTGCAGACGTAGTTCGTTGATCGCGAACAGTGAGGTGCTCGAGAACGATCCAACGGCCAAGATCTCATCTGCCCAATCCAACGGTCGACCTTGCACGCGATCCAGTGTCGCAATCCAGGCGTATCCGACGGCTTAGATTGACGAATTCGATCCATCGTGAACCGAACGCTGTGATCGATGCAAATCGGACATTCCAAATTCACGCATTTCTATCGATCAAAGATATGAACGCGTGTCTCGAGAAAAATCGGAGGACCCAGAATTAATCCAAATTTTTAATTACAAAAAATACATTAAAATTAACGAAAATTACGAAATAAATTCTAAAAAAATTCAAAAAATTTGTTTCTAAATTCTGAAAAATATTTCTAAAATTCAAAAAAATTATGAAAAATACTCTTTTTTCTCCAAATATTAGAAACTACGAAATTTGGTAGAATTAGAGTGTTTTATTCATAGAAGGACACAAAACTTTCTATTTCCTTCCCTTGAAAAATCTATATAAACCCCACTAGGCCCCCAATTTCATTTATTCCAAAAAATAAGAGTTGAATGCTCATCTTATTTTCTCTAAGCCTTCTTCTTGGCACCTCCCATTTTTCCTTCTTGTGTGTGTGAGAAGTTCTTCTCTCAATTTGGGGAAATAAGTTGGGTGATCTTCGTGGGCACTAGTACGTGGAGGAAGTGCTGCCGAAATTCCGGAAGAAAGCGTCAGAAGGTGGAAGTGATTTCTAGAACACCCTTCTGTTCTTATTTAGATTCATGGCATGATCATTGTTTGTGTGATTTTCACTGAATTCAAAGATTTTTAACTTCAGTTCTAGAATTTTAAATGTTTATTTTAGTATTTCAGTTTTGATTCATGTTTGAGCATTCATATCATCCATGCCATATTAGTATCATGCTTAGGCTTTTAAATTAAAGAATGATGCATGTTTTATGAGTGTTTCATGAATTGATTGTGTATATTATGAATTTTAGTTTGATTTCATATTTTGAAGTTTATTTTATGAGATCATGATATGAGAATTAATCAAAGACGATGAAGATAATAACCACGTACCATCATAGTGGTCATGGCGACATTATGAGTGTTCTTTTTATATGAGTTAGGTCCTATGGTTTTTAGACCTAAGTAATTGAGGGTCGTGTACTACTGGTGGGTAACCATGTGTAACGGGTTGATGCCGACATATGCCACTAACGAGTTGATGCCGAGTGGGCCCTATTTACTTAGTTAAGAACATCAAGGGATTAAAGACCCTTTTGGTCTGAGACTCTACTTAAACAAATTGTTGTTTGAAAAGACTAATGTTTGCAAGTGTTTGAATTATGATTGTGTTATGAATTTGAATATGAAAGATGGTTGTTCAAAAATGATCCACTGGGCTATGTGCTCACTCTTTCCTATCTTATTTTTCAGGAATATGAAATCTATGAAGCAATTGAACATGGATAGGGTCTTTGCAAGTTTTTCCCTTATTATTTTTTAGAAAATTAAGGGCATGTTGCCCATAGTTTTTTTCACGCTTTTCTACTGAAAAGTATTTTGAAGACTTATGCTGTAACAATTAGTTCTTTTTGAAGAGTTTAGTACTTTCAATTTCTATTGAATAAAATAGTTTGAATTTCTTTATCTCTTTTGATTTGCCTTGATTTTATTGAAAATTTTGCATTCTTGTATTTTATACAAAGGCATGAGATATTGAAAAGAAAAGAACAAGTGTGTGTTACTTGTAATGTAGCACCGGCCCGACCCGTCGTTTTGTTAAGTCCACTGTCAAGAGAACGGTGGCAAAGTACACTGCTTAAAAGATACGAGGGTTGGGGTGTTACATGTTGAGATCTTGCATCCTTGATTTTAAGGGAAACTGGAGCAAGTATTTGCATTTGGCAGAATTTGCTTATAAGAACAATTATTAGACAAGCGTAAGGATGGCTTCTTGTGAAGCTCTTTATGGCAGACTCTAATAACCTAAAAAATTAAGAATATACAAATTAATAAATGAGTTTATTAAATTATGAAAGCACATTAAATACCTAGGGGTAAAACAAAAATTCTGCCACTTAAAGGTAAAATAGTCAATTCACATAGAAAGTGAATTATAGACCAATACTATGTCAAATGGTGAATGATTGTAAGCACAAAATGTTATCTGGACTAATTAGGGGTAAAATAGTAATTTTACTACCTAAGGGCAAAATAGTAATTTTACCACCTAAAGATAAAAATAGTCATTTCACCTAAGATCAGATACATGTGCCATTATAAAAGTAATATGAAAATGATCTATAAAAAAATAACAAAATAAAATGTCTAGGACATATTGTAGAATATTACATGAATTAAATTAATTAAATTTCATTGAATTAAAGAATATACCCATATGGACATTTAAATTAAGGGAGGTAAATTATATTAGTCTAAAAAATGTCTAATGTAGTTAAATTATAATACGTTTGACTCAATAATCTTATAGTATTGATAATTAATAGTAATTCAACTTATGGCATTATTATTTTGTACTAACGAAAAAATCATTAATTAATTAAAACAAGGTAGAAATAAATATAATAAGAAAAAGAAAAAAGAAATGTCCACTATCATAAGTGTGACAAGCAATAACCAAATAAAAAATAATATTATTGCTAAACTTAAAAATAAAATAAGATAAAAATATCCTACAAAACTTAAAATATGGGTAGTAGAATAGAGTGGTTGGCTAATGATACTTATAAATACCACCTTTCTCTTCCCCTCAAACTATCCCATCTCATTCTTTTCTTCTACATTTCCTTCATAGTTCTCTTCTAATATAAGAGAAAGAGAGTCTCTTTATTCTTCTCATTTTCATTTCCTTCTTAGTTTTCTTCTAGTTCAAAGGAAAGAGAGTGTCCTTATTATTATTTTCTTCATTTTCTTCTTAGTTCTCTTCTAGCTCAAGAAAAAAATGAGTCTCATTGTTCTCTTATTGAGTGAAGAAAGAAGGTTGAAGACTTAAGAAGGCTTAGAATAATGGCGTAAGGACAAGAAGGATTTAAGCGTCAAAGGTGAAGATGAATACTCATATTCTTTAGTATTATTTTAGTTCTTAATATGAGACATGATTGATTGTTTATCTTTACTAAATGTTCAAAAGTATGCTAGGGGTGTGATGACTAGTTACTTGAATGATTGCCTGCCTGTTGTATTATTGATAGCATCTTGTATGACTCATGTATGTGTAACACTACTTCAATGATATGCTATATGTATTGTATGATAAATAGCATGTACTATGTGATCTTATGCATGAATAACAATTTATCAAATTATTTTATGTGTTTATACCCTGAATGTGGAAACTGTTCAGTATGCTAGTGGTCACTTAACAAAGACAATTAAGAAATCTAACCAAATACTGAGGCAATGATACTGATACTGTGGTAGTAGTCTAGTGTCATCGTGGGTGTCCCCAACCCAAGGCAGGTGTTCATACTACTGTCGTGGTTGGTGATAGTAGTAAGATGAGATTGAGAGTTGAGCTGAGATTTTATTCTTAATTTGGGTCTTGAATAGGTAACTAGCCTTTTGGCGTTAATTTCGGTATTCCAGACCAATAAGGAGATACCAAAGAAGGTTTTTTCGGTCTTAATGACAACCATTGGACCTTATGAATCGCCTAATGTTTGACAAGTGCGTGCATATTTTGTATTTTAACTTTAATAATACTTGAGATGAATTGTGTATGATCCACTGGGCTCTTGAGTTCATTCCATTCATTTTTTTTAAGTGATCACTAAAGATACGTGTACGAACAAGTGAAGAAGAGTAATTTTGTATTAGTGACATGCTTTATAGTTGAGGTTGTGTAGGATTAAAGGTTTACTTACTATTCCCAATTGTAGGGCTTGGGACCCAGTTTCTTTTCATTTTGTTCATTTACTTGTTGGAGTCAGTTGTTGGGCCAAACATTTATTATTTTGTATGAACCTCGCCCATAGGGCCAGTGTTTAATCATAATTTGATCATAAGTTGATTCCTTTAATTTAATTGATCATCCCAATGTTATTAGTTATTCATGTTATAAATTAGTATGTTGTTCACTCTAATATGATATGGGATGTGACCTGGTAAAACCAAGAAATTAGATGATTGATGCAAGAAATAGTAATATCCTATTTCCTAAATAATAAAATGTCACAAAAGCAAGAGTGACTGCATGTGCGTCTCTAATTGTGAGACAAACATATTAATTGGGAAGGATTTGGGGACCGCGATGTTATAGAGTGGTATCGGAGCTCAATTAGTAGAACTATTAGGAGAGTATCTAAACTTAGATAAAGTTGACTCATATGAAGAGTCAGGAGCTTAGGTTGTAGCTCATTGAGAAAAATGTTTACTAAGATGCCAAAATTGGTGTCAAAGACGAATTAGAACTATAAGTTGTGCCCCACCTCCTACTTTTGGGTTGAAATTGTTTTTGAATAAAAAACTTATTTTTGAAAAATTTATACATATATGTATGTGTGTGTGTGTGTGTGTTTGAAATGTTTTGATTGGATATGAAGATTACGAGTTGAGTTGATAGTGGGTAAGCTTTGTCCAGAGTAAAGCTAAACATTGAAAGGGTTTGAGAAAGGTCAGTTATTTAAGTAGATTTTGTTTTGCCACTCGATCTAGAGGTTGTCCCACCAGTTCATACAAGTGATCAGAGCTAAAGAACACACATGAAACCAAAGTTTTATCGAAGAAGCTTTTGTGAAAACTAGGAGGTGGCATTACAAGGCAAAGCGAACAAAGATGGTATTGAAAATTGATGAGGGTTGTTGGTTTAATGAAAGGATCATTCAACCAAGAGATTCAGACCCTAGGTCTCGAAAAAAGACCATAGGTAAAAACTTGGGTGTTGCTGACACAGTGGATCATGAATGAAAATTTTTAGGACATAAGTTAGAGACTGAAAACGTGTGAAAATGAAACACTTGTTTGTTCAGGACATAAAATTGGGAGGATCTTGTATCTCTAGTTTCTATGTGCTATGGGACACGAAGGAATTCAAGGGTATGGAGAAATCTTGGACCCAGATATTGATGGGCCATGTGTGGTGAATGATTGGTGACTTTGAAAGAACTTGTTCCCCTATGTTAGCTGGTATGAGACGTTAAGTATAATGGGGCTTGGGAGGCCTTAGTCGTCGAGACATTTACAAAATTATTTAGGTATGGTGAGATATCTGGATAGAAGCTTGTGTTAATGGGCAATAGTTGTATGGAACAATCAAACTCGGAGGCACAGGTGGAAGTTTGGAATTTTGCTATGCTAGCATGAAATTGTGTGATTGAATAATTGTTTGAATACGTGCTAACTTCATGAATATGTATATCACTTGTTTTGTGATCATGAAACCAAAACCCTGTAGCTAAAAACATTAGAGGAATTTGAAAATCCTTCAAATATAACTCAGAAGCAGGAACTGATAGCCCACTGAAGAAATCGAGAACCTAAATACATGAATCTAGAGTCAAGATAGCATGAACGAAAACATGAGGAAATTGATGAAATAAATGACCTAGGAAAGATAGTTATTATCACAAGTCTAGATAAACATTTTGTGTCGTGAGGATAAGGAACGATGAGTTTTGCATATACTCGAATTGAATTGAATTGAGAAAATGATTCTCTATTATGACACCTTATCGAATACTAAAATAGTTTTTGACTTCTAGATAATGGCAAAAACTGAGGAAACGGGATGAGGGCAAAAAATACTAATGAGTGGAATTAGAGGGATCAGGAAGCACCTATGGCAAATCACCATGAATGTTGGCAAAGATCACTCGATAGGTGGTTGAGCAAGTTACGATGGCATTGCCATAGGTGCAACCATACACAATGCCACAACTGCAGATACAAGTCTAGCGTCAGGACCAGATTATGAGGCAACATCTAGCACCCCTACCTAAGGTTCCAGTTTGTCTGAGGACACAAGATAACATCGAGGATAAGGAATAGGGAGCAATGTTGATAGAGTTATAGAAACTTTGCCAATCTAAGTTTGATGGCAAGTTTGACTACGTGACAGTTGATCACTGATACTAGGAGATTGATAAACATCTGGATGTGTTAGGGGCAACGAGTCCCCGTAGAGTTGCACTGGCTATCCATCAGTTTAAGGGACCAATTAGGAGTTGGTAGAGGACAATGAAAGCAAATCCCATCACCAACGTCAAACAAATGAACTGGGAGGAGTTCAAGGAAGTATTCTATGAGAAATTCTTCCCAGAGGCGACACTAAGGTAGATACAGTCAAAGTTCATCAGATTGACCCAAAGGGATATGACTATAGTTGAGCACGAGACCAAGTTCACTAAGTTGGCCAAATTTACTCCTAAGCTGATCAGGGAAGAATGTTTGAAGGCTAACCGATTTGCTGAGGGCCTGAAGATCGAGATCCGAAAAGAAGTAGTACCAATGGGCCTAAAGACATGCAGAGATGTCGTAGAAAAGGTACTCCTTGTGGAAAGGGAACTCAACTTCAAGCAAAAGTTGAAGAACAAAAATAAAAGATTAGGTAATAGTAGAGATTACCAAGGAAACCAGAAGAAACAAAGTAGGAACTAGCCCCAGAGGCAGCATAATTGATAAACAGTTGACTCAAAGAGAAGGAACATGTTTTATTTGTGGCTAGAAAAGGCATCTTGCTAAGGATTGTTAGAATCAAGGGTCGAAGAAGCAAAATAAGGGGTAGAATAATGATCAAGGTAGAAATCAAGGTGGTTGTGTCCAACAACAATAGGACAATTAGAATTAGGCCCAAGTGTATGTCGTGACCCCTTCTTAAGTGACGTTACAACTGGCACTGAATTCCTAAACATTTTAGAATACTGGCATGTCAGAAAACCTTGTAAGCCTTTCTAACCAAATCACCAATTTCCTGGGAAATTTGACAAAGTCTCCTCTAAAAATATGACATATCACCAAATTCAAATTACCTAATAGATCATAATCAATATAAAAAAAATCCCTATATTTCTTGATCAAATAAACCATACATCCACACAATCTATAATTTGTTTTGACAATACATTAAGATGATAACAAGTCTATATACATCTCCAAATATAGTAATCCAACTAATTATTACAATTACAACACACTATCAACTCCAAAAGAATCTAATAATGATATCATAACAAGTTCCCTTTCCCTTTCCTATCAAAACCTGGAGAAAAATAATAGAAAATAGAGTGAGCAAACAACAACCTCAGTGAATGATCTGACTTATGGTATTATATAGTCATCATATGTATAAAGCATACAAGGCAAAACCAATTTCAAATCACTTGCAAATGAAACAAAAATAACATACATGCATAATGTAAAGTGTGAACTTGTATCAATTTTAACAATGTGCAATCTTTTTAAAAACATGAACCATCTCCCTCCTTCCAGATAACAGAGCAACTTTGCTCCTCATCACGCAAACGAGAAGTGCACCGACATCTAGTTATCCAATTATCTATCCATATCTATCTCATTCATCTCATGTGAGGAATGCACCAACCAAGATTACACAATGGTTAATCTTGTGAGTTTGTTCCCTGAGATTATGACCAATAGAAATGTTGCCATGTCAATTATCTACTTAGGTATGTAATTGACATCCTACAATGCATTAAAATCATTTCACGAGATTCAAATAAACATGAAATGCAATATATCATTTTATTTAAACAAAATCATAATTTTAAATATATTACCAATGTCACACATAATACCACAAATAAAGATTACTCACCAAAATTGTTGTCTAACTAGTTCCTAATATCCAATAAAAATTTGTCTCCACAGCACCAAAAAAATCCTATCATCAAAAATCATTTTACATGCATCAAATTAAATTCAACTCATTTAAATTTGTTTTATAAATAATTTTTAATGTATTTACAACTCATATTTAATCTAATATATGTATTTGATCCTATGAATTGGTGCGCATTAACCCAAATATGCTCAATAATCTTTAAGATTATTTTTTTGCTCATATAAAATTTTTTATAGCAGAAAATATTAAAAATAGGCTTTACAATAATATTTTTATTAATTTTTTAAATTTTGATAAATAATCTAATTGGTCAATTGCTCACCAAAATTCCAATTGATGTCTGAAATTCACAAATTTTGTATTGATGAGTACGTATTTTTGTTCTCTACATTTCTATGGGATCCAATTAGAATTTTATTAGAGTTTAACATATCCATAAGCCTCTCAAAGGTTATTTAACTTTAAGTAGTTATTTTAGTGTTTTCAAAACAAATGAATGAAAACTAACCACATATTTAGGATCTATGTATCACCAGAAGTGTATTAGCATAACTTTTACTAAGTTTTACTCACTGTGGGGTAATACTCTATTTCTGGGTACTACTATAAAATACCATCTACAATAAAAATTACACCCTTAGGATTGTAGTACGTGACTTATTAAGCATTTTTGTAACTAAAATTGAGAAAAATAGCTTATCTACGCGTCGAATCCGGCAGAAAGTCATTGAATTTTTTTTTATTGCTTCGATTTCCCCTTTCGCGTGTCTCTGGAAGCCTTCTGGGAATGAAAAATGAAACAAGAAGTGAAAGAGTACGGCTGCCCACTGCCCACTCACCTACATATAAAATATTCCCATGCTTGCCACCATCATCCATATACCCGACAGTCATAACACATCCATCATATATAGTTACATTTATATTCTATCATCTTTTGTTTGCAATTCTTCTAACCCAACGTAAAGCATATGTATTTCTTTCCTTTTTATATTATTTTTGTTGTTTTTCCCACTATATAAATGGTTTACCTACACTATAGTTAAATTACATAATATGATTATGGACCCATTACATAATATATGATTTAGAAGTCTACCCATTATATAATATAATTTATTTGATTTAGTACATTTAACTTGTAATAACCTCCTTATTATTATTATTATTATTATTATTATTATTATTATTAAATCATCCAAATTTATTTATCTATTTCTAACCATCTTTATGGATTGCATTTTTTTAATTCCATAGGATATTATTTTTATTTACATGTATGGGTATAATACATGCTTACACACATATACGTCATGTTTATGTGCAATAAAATTTATGGGTTGTCACAGTTTATGCTATGGAGGATGGGCAGGCGGACCCAGTACCAACTATCAAAGGTACATTTCTATTATTTAATATTGCTATGAAAATATTGTTTGATTCGGGTGCTACTAAATTGTTTATGTTAGAAGATTTAGCTAAGAAGTTACAATTTGTGACTTTCACACCACCAGAACCATTGTATGTATTCACTCTCATAGGAACTACAACAGCTGCCCAAAAAACCTGCACACGTGAGTTAAAACTTGGGGACAAACTAATAAATGCCAACCTTAGAATGTTACCTTTCCAAGGACATGATGTGATATTAGGCATGGATTGATTGACTCAGCACCAAGCTCAGATTGACTGCTTAAGATGGAAAGTCACATTGACCTTACCATCTAGTGAGATAGTGACTGCGGTAACAGGAATGTGATCAGAAAGCGAGATAGGCTTACTGCGGCCCACAAATTGGTGGAAATTCGTGTTTTTACTGAGGGACGATGCTGACCGCAGTAACACAATTAATTACCGGGTTTTTATATTTTTAGGGTTTTTTAGTGCGGGCCTATAAATAGAAAAGGGGATTAGAGTTTGAACATACCTAATTCAGAAAGCCTTGATTGTGACGACTCAAAAAGGAGAAAACTAAGAAGACTAAGAAGGGATTGAAGATTTAGAGGTTAAGCTTTGAGTATGTGCATTTTTATTCATTCCTCTTTGATGTTTGCATTTGATTCAATGTTGGGCTAGTTAGTTTTAATGTCTAGGATGTAAATCTCCAATGCATGAACCTAAGATTTCTTATTCAAGTAATTGAGTTCAATGCATTATTTTATATTGTGTGCACTTAATGCTTAATGTTTACTGGCCATGAACATTATGAGTTCAAAATATCATACTAACTCGGAAGAAAGGTTTAATGGTGGGATTATCATGATATAGACCTAGATTAGTTGATTCACCAGAGGGTTGTTAACTATTTAGGGGGTTGCACAAGATTACCATTCGCACAGCATTAGGTTGTTGATTATGCGCCTTGAAAGAGGGTATTATGAGACAAAACTAATAGGAATTGTACCTCGGGAGAGGGCTTTAATTACAAGTGCTATAACTCATAATGCAGGAAGTTAATGATCTGAAATAGGAATCACAGGGCAGACAACAAAGTTTACTATCCTAGACAACTTTTCCAAATAGTTTTCAAACCAGATTTTTATTGCTTTTGATAGTTTCGGTTCTTATTTAGATTTTAACAATTTGACCCTAACCAAAGTTTTGATAAAATGAAAGCTAATATTCAATTAGGACTTGAGATATTTAAGTTAAATTCCATTCCCTGAGGACGATACTCGGTCTCACTAGTTATTACTATTGCGATCCCGTATACTTGCGGGGTTGTCAACAGCAAGCCAAGGCCGAGCTAGAAGCATTAGCAAAAGAGAAGACTTCCTTTGCCTAGAGAGTTGTTGAGCTTTAGCAGGATTGAGATGAGATTTCCAAGCTTTCAAACAACTATTCAATCATTCAATTTCATGCTACCATAGAAAATGTTCAAGCTTCCATCCATGCCTCTGAGTTCAAGCGTATCACACCACTCTTGCTCGATGAGTGGAAATCTCACTACACCCACATAATTTCACAAATGTCTTGACAACTAAGGCCTCTCAAGCCCCACTATACTTAATTGTCTCATACCAGCTAATCATGAAGAAGCAAGTTCTTTCAAAGTCACAAATCATTCACCAAACATGGCCCGTCAATTAACGAGTCCAAGATTCCTCCATACCTTCAAATTTTAGCATGTCTAATACCATGTAGAAACCAGAGGTACAAGATCCTTTTGATCTCATGTCCTGACCAAACAAATGTTTCGTTTATACACATTTTTAGTCTCCAACCTATGTCCTAAAAGTTTTCATTCATAATCCACTACGCCACCCTTGGCAACACCCAAGTCTTTACCTATAGTCATTTTCTTAGACCTAGGGTCTCAAAACTTGGTTGAAAGGTTTTTCCACTGAACCAACAACCTTCATCAATTTTCGATACGACTTTTAGTACCACCTTTGTATTCTAGTAAGTAGTTTGTGCTTTATTGTAATACTTCCTCCTTTTCTACTATAATTTTCTTGTAGACAATTTTTTATTGATAGAAAATTAATTTCAAGTGTTTTTTTCAACTTTTACCACTTGTATGAACTTGTGGGACAACCTCTAGAATAGGCGGCGAAACAGAGTTTACTTAGAATAACCGGCCTGCCTAAATGGAATAACTCATCTCCTTTTTAATGTTTAGCTTTACTCAGGATAAGACTTACCCACTATCAGCTCAACTTGTAATCTTCGTATCCAAACAAAACATTTAAAACATACTAGTAATATATACTTTTTGAAAGCAGACTTTGTTATTCAAGAATAATTTTAATCCAAAAATAAGAGGTAGAGCATTACTCAAGACTTTAAATCAATTCAAAGTAAACACCTAGCCCAGTGTTTCTACTAACTAAGCTCTAATACCACCTTTGGCATCATAGTAAAACAACTCACCCAATAACTACCACCTAGTCTCTAATACAACCTTTGTAACATCCCGCCTCTCTAGTGGCCCAACTGGTTTAAGTTTGGAGGACAGAATTATCGAAATACCCTCGAGTCAACAATCAGGCACATTATTGTCATGTGTCAATCATTAATTATAACATCATGGTCACCTGAGAGATACAACATCACATTTATCACTTTTTCTTTTCTATCTCTTTCCTTTCTTTATGTGCCAACTCAATGAGACATCGTGATCACAATAACTTATAAAGACTTCATAAAATTATCTTGAAACCTTTTGACAAAATAAATTAATATCATTATCTTGAAAATCAATTTTAATATTCAATGGGTACAAGGACTTTTGAGTTTATTTAATAAAAAAACTTTAAACTGAAAAGGAAACTAGGGCCAACATGCTTGACTAAGACAAAACTATGAAACCAGAAAAGTAACTTCTTAAAATAAATAGCTTGAAAAAACCCTACATGTTCACGCAGCCTTTGGTTACTAGTTTCCTGAAATGTTAAAAAAGAAAGGGTAAGCTCAAAGAGTGTAGTTGATTATCCCAAATATTCAAATCATTATTTCACTCAAATGAAACATATATGTCAAACATTTTCATAGATTGGGTGATTCAAACAATTGGTTGTTTATCAGTTGACGTTAAGAATGAAAGGAATCTACCTCAGTGTTCCAAATCAAGGGAGTGAGGTCAATCCAAACGCTCAAACCCTTTTCATTCATGCAGTAGGGTTAATCCAAACTCTCAGTTTACCGATCAAGGAAGCGAGGTCAATCCAAACACCAGTTCCAAATCAAGTAAACAAATAACTGGCAAGTTGGGTCAAGGTTTGTTAGGGCCCCTTCCCTAGGCTGAAGGGTGGCCCGACCGACACAGTGGCCTGACCAGCACAGTGGCCCAATGAACTCACTCCCTGTGTCAAGTCTGCCCAACTACTGTTAAGCCTCTCCAACTTCAACAACAAGTGATATCAGAATAATTGAAAGATTCAAAAGCGAAAGTAAGCAAACATACGAAGATGGTTATCGTATTACATATTGCCTTGTCCAAAATACACATTTGATCGTATATACATATACACAAGAATGACCAACCTCAAATAAAAAGACCAGAAAAGGAAAAAGATGTCATCAGGGAATTAGGCAATCACCACACCCTTCTTTCTGTCAGCCACTGAAGAATATAAAATGTTAGTAGAGTAGTGAGCCTAAAAATCAACGTGGCTTAGTGAGTAGTAAGACCAGAATGTTACCCATAACCAACATTCCCAAAATAGTGTATGCAGTGTGAATGTGTGGCATAGTATAAAAGCAGTTATAAACAGTGCAATAGTTATAGAAAAACATCTCAAATACATGTTGTTCAAAACTGTATTAGGACTAAAGTTCAAATCATCAAATCCAACCCTAAGGTCATCACTTGAGTGGGTCATGAGTCAAGTGTACCGGCTACTCGAGCGGGTTGTAAGCTAGGCGTATTACTTGAATACCCTAACCCCGTGCTCGGTCCCCGAGTGCCATACTCGAGCGGGTTTGAGGCTAGGTGCACTGATCATATGCCCAAACCCTAACGCTCGACCCTCGAGTTTAATCCCAATCACATCGTGTACCCTAACCTCGACGTTCGGCCGTCAAGCCTATAGTCTTATTACCCATGTACATCTACACGTTTCAAATTAATCAGATGTATCTCAATCTCATGAAACTATTTAAACCATGTCATTTCACACAAGTTTTATGCGAGGAACACAGGTTACGAAAAACACCTGAATCAAACTACTCATGTAATACCTCATAATTTAGAATGAATAAACAAGAATTTTTGTCAATTAATTTATCCAATAGTATATGTATAAAGAATTATGGACCATTATTGAATTAATGATCCAGGTAA